>CAUYRT010030063.1:0-34632 GCA_963574885.1 Lepilemur ruficaudatus
CTACCAGACCTACAAAGAAGAACTGGTACCTATACTGCAAAAATTATTTCATAACATAGAGAAGGAAAGAATCCTCCCCAACTTGTTCTATGAAACCTATATCACCCTGATACCAAAGCCAGGAAAGGACACAACCAAAAAAGAAAACTACAGACCACTATCTTTTAGGAATATACATGCAAAAATTCTCAATAAAATCCTCACTAAGTAAATTCAGTTGCATATCAACAAAATAGTCCACCATGATCAAGTGGGCTTCATCCCAGAGATGCAAGGATGGTTCAACATATACGCATCTATAAATGTGATTCACCACATAAATAGAAACAAAAAAAAGACCATATGATCCTCTCAATAGACACAGAAAAAACATTTGACGAAATTCAGCACCCTTTTATGATGAGAACTCTGAAGAATATAGGCATAGATGGAACATACCTCAATATTATAAAAGCCATATAAGACAAACTCACAGCCAACATCATACTGAATGGGAAAGAATTGAAAGCATTCTTGCTTAGAACTGGAACCAGACAAGGTTATCCACTCTCACCACTTCTGTTCAACACAGTGTTGTAAGTCCTAGCCAGAGCAATCAGGCAAGAGAAGGAAATCAAGGGTATTGAAATGGGGAAAGAAGAGGTCAAACTATTGCTCTTTGCTGATGATATGATCTTATATGTAGAAAACCCTAATGATTCTGCCAAGAGACTCCTGGAATTGATAAATTAATTCAGCAAAGTCTGAAGCTACAAAATCAATGTACACAAATCCATAGCATTCCTATGGATGGCAAAGGCTGACGGAACCAGCTTTCCCAACAAAAGTCAAGCTGAGAACCAAATCAAAGACTTAATACCTTTCACAATAGCAACAAAGAAAATAAAATACCTAGGAATATATTTAACTAAGGAGGTGAAATATCTCCACATGGAGAACTGCAAAACTCTGAGAAAGGAAATCACAGAGGATGTAAACAAAAAGAAAAACGTATCATGCTCATGGATCAGCAGAATCAACATTGTTAAAACGTCTATACTACCCAATGTGACTTATAGATTCAATGCAATCTCTGTTAAAGTAACAATGTCATTTTTTGTAGTTCAATTAAAATAATTCTATGCTTCATATGGAACCAGAAAAGACCCCAAATAGCCAAAGCAACCTTAAGCCAAAAAAAAAAAGGCATCATTCTATCAGACTTCAAGCTATACAACAAGACTATAGTAACCAAAACAGGATGGTATTGGCACAAGAACAGAGACCTAGGCCAATGGATCAGAACAGAAAACCCCAGACACAAAACAATAATCCTATTGCCATCTGATCTTTGACAAAGCAGACAAAAACATACACTGAGGAAAAGAATCCCTATTCAATAAATGGTGCTGGGAAAATTGGATAAC
The DNA here is from genome assembly GCA_963574885.1 of Lepilemur ruficaudatus. NCBI lineage: Eukaryota > Metazoa > Chordata > Mammalia > Primates > Lepilemuridae > Lepilemur > Lepilemur ruficaudatus. The sequence continues at coordinate 1,407 of CAUYRT010030063.1, forward strand.
CACACGTGGAATATTGAAATAGGATCCGTACCTCTCATCACCCACAAAAATTAATTCACGATGGATAACATACTTATGAAACTACAGAAATTCTAGAAGAAGAGTTTGGAAAAACTCTTAATGACATCAACCTAGACAAAGAATTTATGAAGAAGTCCCCAAAGGCAATCACAGCAACAACAACAAAAATAAATAGGCCTTGATTTAAATTAAAATGCTTCTACGCAACCAAGGAAACAATCAACAAAGTGAACAGACAACCTACAGAATGGGAGAAAATATTTGCATGCTATACATCTGATAAATGGCTAATAACCGGAATCTACAAAGAACTCAAACAAATCAGCAAGGAACAAACCAAACAACCCCATTAAAAAGTGGGCAAAAGACATGAATAGAACATTTTCAAAAGATAGTCTAATGGCCAATAAGCATATGAAAAAATGCTCAATGTCTCTAATCATCAGGGAAATGCAAATCAAAACCACAATGAGGTATCATTTAACTCCAGTGAGAATGGCTTTTATCAAAAACGTCCCAAAACAACAGATGCTGACGTGGATGCAGAGAGAAAGGAACACTTATGCACTGTTGGTGGCAAAGTAGTACAACCTGTATGGAAAGCAGTGTGGAGATACCTTAAAGAACTGAAAGTAGACCATTTGATCCAGCAATCCCACTACTGGGTATTGCCCCAAAGGAAAAAAAGTCATTTTATCAAAAAGATATTTGCATTCGAATGTTCACAGCAGCACAATTCACAATCACAAAGGTATGGAAACAACCCAAGTGTCCACTGATACAAGAGTGGATTAATAAAATGTCATATATGTATACCACGGAGTATTACTCAGCCATAAAAATAATGGTGAACTAATGCCTTTTCAAATAGCTGGTATGGAACTGGAGACAATCCTTTTAAGTGAAGTATCAGAAGAATGAAAAAACAAAAACCACATGAAGTCACTACTAAATTGGAACTAATAGATCAATACTCATGTGCACCTATGGTAGTAAAATTCAGTGGAAATCAAGCAGGTTGCAGGGGAGGAGGGGCTGCGTGAATTCATATCTAATGGGTACAATGCACACTATCTGGGTGATGCACATGCTAATAACTTTGACTCAATCTGTACAAAAACAATTCATATAACTAAAATGTTTGTACTCCTGTAATATTCTGAAATAAAATAAATAAATTAAAATTTAAAAAATAAATTAAAAAAAAATTTGAAATGTCTTCTGGTGCACTTCATCTAGATATTTCTGATAGCCATTAGGTGGACTTTAGTAATTACTCCACAATCATTCCAAGGATTTTTACAACTTCATACACACACACACACACACACACACACACACACAGAGAAACCTTTTGTGTTTTCCATTTTGGATTAACAGTACCACCATTCATTCAGTGGGAAACTGGGTATCATGACTCCTCTCTCTCCCTCAGCTTCCTCACCCAGGAAGTCTCTTATTATGGACTGAATGCGTCTATCACCCAAAAATCTCACACATTGAAGCCCTAACTTTCAATGTGATGGTATCAGGAGGTGTAGTTTTTGGCAAGTAATTAGGTTTGGATGAAGTCATGAGGGTGGAACCTCCATGAAGGGATTAGTGTCCTTATATGAAGAAGAACCAGAGTGCCCTCTCTCTCTTTTATTTGAGGATATGGTAAGAAGATGGCCATCTACAAGTTAGGAAGAGAGCCCTCACCAAGAACTGAATCTGCCTCACCTTGATCTTATACTTCCCAGCCTCTGGAACAGTGAGAAATAAATATCTATTGTTTAAGCTCCCCAGTCTACAGTATTTTGTTATAGCAGCCCAATAAGACATCTCTACATCTTGTACTGCTTGTCAGCTCTTCCCATATGACTTCATCATTCATCCTCCACAGTAAGCTAGAATCGTCTTCTCTAAAAACGCAAATACATTCATGTTATCTATATTTCAAGATATTCTTCAGGCCAGGCATGGTGGCTCATGCCTGTAATCCCAGCATTTTGGGAGGCCAAGGCAGGAGGATTGCTTGAGGCCCGGAGCTCAAGACCAGCCTATGCAACATAGAGAGACCTATCTCTCCAAAAAATTTTTAAAAATTAGTATGCATGATGGCATACACCTGTAATCCTTGGCTACTTGGGAGGCTGAGGCAGGAAGATTGAGCCAAGGAGTTTGAGGTTGCAGTGAGCTACGACTGCACCACTGTACTCTAGCCTGGGCAACAGAGCGAGAACTTGTTTCTAAAAAAAAAAAAAAAAAAGAAAAGAAACGAGATATTCTTCAGTGACTCCGCATTGCTGTAGCAGAGAGGGTAAACTCCAATGTCTGCAGGGATAGCTAGGAAACCTAAATATGGAGAGATGGGCCTGAGGAGACAGAAGACTGGACAATATATGTCTTCTTAAGTTATTCAAATTCAATTAAAAAAAACCCTACATATCTGTGGAGTGAGAGTTTTAATCCTTTTTCTTTATCAGCATGGTATAACAAGCTCCTTCATTATCTAGCCCCTACAAGCATACATCATGCTCTCCAATTATTCTCAACTGTGCGCAGCTCTCCAAAATTGTCAAGCATCTTTGCCCACACCACTTCCTCTGTCTAGAATGTTGTGGTGGTGAATTCCCCCTTATCCTTGAAGGCTTGTTGCCTCTGGAAGTTTTTCCTGATATACCTATGTTGAGATTAGCATTTTTCTTTTGCATTCCAGAACAAATATTCATAGGCTATTTAGGTACATAGCTTATCTCACTGCTGTAATTAGTTTTATGTCTGTTTCATCCAAACACACACATAACTCAAGGTGAGTACTGAATTTATCTTGGTATCCTCAGCATCATACATAGTCCCTACAGCACAGGCACTTGGAAAACATTTGCTGGATGGATGGATGCTTGCTTCACTAAATGAAATGTATGATTTCAACAATATTCTAGAAGAACTGCAGTTTTAAAATTTTCAACTGCATGGTGTAGGTCTGCCTACTATAAAGTGTTGCCAAGTGGGAGTCACTGTCAGAAATGTTTTAATTAACAGATAAGTCTTAGGTGTGACTGGAATACTCATTTATGTGAACAAATGAAGCCAAAGGAACACACCCTTAGACCCACCTACCTTTTTTCTTCCCCAACCACATGGAAAGAACCTGCACAGTAATGGTTCAAGAGCTAGGAAGTTGGGAGTTCAGACAGATTCCTGATAGAGTCTTAGCTTTGCCACCTAAAAGTTGTGACACTGAGACAAGTTACTTAATCTCTCTAAACCTGTCTTGTTTGTAAAATGAGCATGATAATAGTAGTTACTTCATAGATTATTGTAAGGATTAAATGAGATAAAATATGTAAAGCATTTGGTATAGTGTGGGGCACACAGTAAGCACCCAATGCATAGTGATAATTCTAGTAGGAGAGTATTTTGAGATATTCACATATGATTTGTCCTCCCTTCATTTTCCCCTTTCCTTCTATATCTCCCACAATTCAAGGAACTAGCCATGTGTTCACTGTCTCAGACGATAAAATGGTAGAAAGCAGATAAGCTTGTAAGTTTCCTGACTTTTATTTCTGAAAGTCCTGGAGAGGTTAACAAGATTGAAGTGCAAAGTGTCACAGCCATAGACAAGGAGAAAGACTTCCCCAAGAAAGAAACAAAATACCCCCAGGCTGAGGATGAAGGATTGGAGGTCTAAAAATAGGTCTATGTTTCTGGGAAAAGAGGAAAACTTAGGCTTTGCTGGCTAAGCAGAAAGACTAGGAAGGTGCAAGCCCAGTGAAGCAGTAATTACATGGTATGTTGTGGTAAAAAGGGCCATGGGCAACTTCACAACAATTTCCATACTACAAGTGCCTCATGAAACAGCAGAATTCCTGTGCTTCTGTGGTATGATGTAAGCAAAAGACCTTTAGACCTTTAGGTCCTTTAGACCTAAAGGAGCCATGCTGTATTAGTTATGTATTTCTGTAACAAATTACCACTTGAAAACTCAATGAGTTAAAACAACAACAAACATGTATTACCTCACATAGTTTCTGTGGGTAAGGAATTCAGGAGCAGCTTATCTCGGTTGTGCTGGCTCAGAGTCTCTCATGAGGTTGTATTCCAAATATCAGCCATGGCAGCAGTCATCTGAAGGCTTGGCTGGGGCTAGAGAATCCACTTCTAAGATGGCTCACTCAACATGGCTGGCAAATTGGTGCTGGCTATTGGCACAAGGCCTCAGTTCCTTTCCATGTGAGTGTCCTCATGCAAGGTGGCTGGCTTCACCCAGAGTGAGAGCAAGTCAGATGTGACCATGTCTTTTTGGATATAGCCTCAGAAGTCACATACCATCACTTCCCTGAATTCTGTTACATAGACCAGCCTAGGTATGACGAGGGAGGAGATTCCATGAGACATGAATATCAGGAGGTAAGGACCACTGAGGGCTATCTTGGAAGGCCATCACACGTGACAGCTGGGGTGGTAATCGTCTCAGCTGTACTGCCTGATTAGCTGAACAAGATGATAACATGTGACAACTTGGCAATGTGTAAGGTACCAGAATCTAGCATAACTAGGGGAGGAAAGGAAGCTCAAAGTATTGCTCTTAAGTTTTTTGTCAGCTTGATGGGATTGGAGGCACAAAATAGAACTTAAACTATGATAGAAAGTAGAAAAAAAGCATTATTTCTTACAGACTTAAGTTTATAAATAATAACAATTATCATTATTATTATAAATATGGGAATAACTCTACTTTTATTTTTCCCAAGTGGTTCAAGGTGTCTCTAGTTCCACAAGGTCAGTAATTTTCAACCTTGGAAATATAGCAGAATCAACTGGGACGAGCTTCTGATTTAATTGATTTGGAGCAGGGCCTAGAGCATCAGTAATTTTTAAAGCCCCATAGGTGATTCTAACAGGTAACCATGATTGAGACCTCAATGCTTTATGCAAATCAATCTTCTTGCTATTTAAAACATCTATAATTCTATCAGGAGATCACCACATAGGAAGCTGGCTAATTCTCTCTATTAACTGCCTAGAATAGTTTTCTTCAGAAATATCAGAATAACTCCTCAGTAACATCCTATTATACTAGAGAGCAGAGCAAAGGCTTAAGCTTGCTAAAAACAAACAAACAAAACAGAACCAACGGGATCTCAATTGGCATATACTCTCTAACATAGTCAATGCAACTCTGCCTCTTATCCCCATCACTTTCAGCATCTGGTCACTAATTAACATATCCATATATCTACTCTCTTAGTGGGTAACCATATTTCTAATCATTTAAGGCAGAAATTAAGAATTATTCCAGAACAGAGGCTCCAATCTGCCTATTTACTGAAGTTGTTTTTATTTGGTCTACGCAGTTCTTTTAAAAACTTTAGAACAACATTTAAGATTTGGGAGATTTCACATAAAAATGCATATTTAGGCTTCTCTTTAAAAATCAGAAGATAAGGTAACAGCGAGCCCTACCTGCATGAAACAACTCTTTAGAAATGAGTAGTAGATGAGCTCCTGGTTCATGAAGTCCTCATAATGGCCACAAGCGATGCTGAGGCTCCTTTCATTCATTTATGTCACTTGCCTGGCTCTTGAATATATCTGAGACAGCAACTCCTGTCCTTATTCCTTCCTGTCACCATGACCGTCTTATAACTGATCAGCATGTCTTATAGATTCTAGCAATTCTCTTATCTGTCTTCCTCTTCATCACCTTGGCTGATACATTCTTAGTTCAGGATCTCAATATTGCTGGTATGTACTATGTAACAGTTTACCTCTGTTTAATCCATTGCTGACACACTGGAGAAGTAAGCAGATGTTATTATCCTAACAGGCCTTCACTAGCTCTCCACTACGTAAGAGATAAAGTTCAGGCGGACTGCTCAAGGTCAGGAGTTCAAAACCAGCCTGAGCAAGAGCGAGACCCCGTCTCTACTAATAATAGAAAGAAATTAATTGGCCAACTAAATATATATAGAAAAAAAAATTAGCCAGGCATGGTGGCACATGCCTGTAGTCCCAGCTACTCGGGAGGCTGAGGCAGAAGAATCGCTTCAGCCCAGGAGTTTGAGGTTGCTGTGAGCTAGGCTAACGCCATGGCACTCACTCTAGCCTGGGCAAGAGTGAGACTCTGTCTCAAAAAAAAAAAAAAAAAAAAATTCCTCCAGTACCTGGTAGCAGGCCATCCACGCTCTGATCCCTGCCTTATCTCACTTCACTCCCACAGTAGTAGTCTGTACTCCAATCCTGCCAAACAATTCTGCTAACAAGATGGATTATTTCAAACCTCTGGATCATGTTGCTTTTTATGCCCAAAATATTCTCATGTCACTTGCCATCTGCTCAGCCCAAACAACCCCATTCTTAACTTCAGAGATTGAGTTTGAATTTTTCTCTTTGAAGACTTTTCTACTACATTTCTAATTCCACAGGTAGATATGACCATTGCACTCTATCCTCTTGTGTCCCCTGTAAGACTCCTATCCTGGTAACTATGACATTTCATTGTACCTATTTGTTTACTTGCTTGTATTCCTATGTATTTGACTGTAAATTCCTTAAAGGTAGGGGCTATGCCTTATGTATGCTTGTATTTCCAGACCCAGGCTTGGTGCATAGAGCTGCTTAATAAATATTGGCTGAATGAATAAAAGATTACTTCAAATGATTGTTTGCAAGGTGGTTGTTCTTTTAAATAGGTTGGTCATCTTTTTGTAATCCCATTTATCCTAAACTACTGATCTATCTGCTTGTATTCAAGGATCATGCAAGGGTAAACATTTTAGCTTAGTTCAAGCAAATTAACTCAATTTCTGAAACAGTAGGAGTTCAAATCAATGATATATATTTGTATTAACAGTGTTCCCCCCATTTTAGTCTTAAGAAAGACACCATACATTGCCTCTAACACCTGGGGGCAATATGATTGATGAGTAATTTATGATTCAGGCTAATTATACCATATGTGGGACACACATCAGTGTGCCTTATGGGTAAGGCTTATAAATAACACTAGGTTATAACTATCAATCCTCTTAATGAGGAAGAGAATACAACAGAACATTTAAAGAATTAGGAATCAACTGACTTTTATAGCGTAAAGGAGAGTAAACAGTACTTTCCAAATAATATATTTTGTATTATTCTCTAGAAAACCACATAAAAGTAAAAAAAAAATTAAACATTCAAATTTTCAGATTAAATCACACACATTGCTTCTCAGCCTTTAGCAGAAATCAAGTGCAGATTAAATTACACAAAAAGCCTCTCCTAGAGTTTTAAAGATATTTACTCATTCAATAAATATTTATTGTGCTAGGCACTATTTTAAACTCTAGGGATGCTGCTTCCTTTATAAAAGGATGAAGGGATGGGGGAAGCCAGTATCATGTATCAAGCCGGAAAATAAGAAAAGGAGTCCAGAGCTGACTACGTAGCATGTCAAAACAAATGCCACTTTGCTAAGAAATTGGACAATTTTTTTTCACCAGTACCAACCCATATGTTGCAGCTCTGTTCAGGAAGTTTAAATTTTATTGTGTGTAGGGGAGGTTGGAGGGCAGGTCAACAAACAAGCAAAAAATGAATAAGTAAAATTATAAAGTTGTTCAGCAACCGGTAAGTTCTATAAGAGAAACAAGACAGGGAAGAAACAGGAAGTACACAAATATTACAACCTATGTACACATTTAACTTCAAAATAACCAATACAATGCAAAACCTGTAATATAAATGAGAAATACATGAAAGTAATTTATAATAATATCTATTTCAATATGTAAATGTGCAGACAGGAACACCGTAACAGATATAATGAAATAGGTGTTTATACTTTTATGTAGAATCACCATATATGCATACTGATAGGGAAGTGTAGTCTTCTTGTATCAAATGCTATGAATGGTGATACTGATGCTAACTCTGACATGATTTTCCAAAATGGCAAACCTCCAGTAAAATTTTGGACAATGTACCATCTTCCCTTAATTTACATGATAGTTGCATTTCTGGAAAATCAAGAGTGCATTAAAACCATGCTAAAGTTATTTTCTATTTATATAAAAATGGAGTTAGGTTCTCGGCTCAGATAATTATAAACAGTTTTCCACCTTCAAGAATATACAAAGGAATATTCAAAAGTCATGCAGAAGGCACATAAGGGAATTTTTTGTGGTGCTAGGAATGTTTTATTCCTGGATTGTTGTTGTGTTTACATGGGCGTATTCATTTGTCAAAATTCATCATCTGTACACTTAAAATGGGTGCATTTTATTGTATATAAATGATACTTCAAAATTGATTTAATAAAAGTCATGAGGGATGACAGACAATTCTTCATAGTGAGAGAATTTGTAGGATGGTCTAGCAGTCCAGGCTACCACACACTCAATGCCACTCAATCATGGTACAACCAAAAATACTCCCATAACTTTCCAAACCACACTCTAGTGATCAATACCACTTCCACAGAGAATGTTGCATGCCATCTCTTAATACAATGGGAAGCCACTGGCAGGTTTTGAGCAGAGGAGTGAGATGATCTGACATGTTTTAAAAGGATTTCTCTGACCCTTTGGAGCAGAGGCAGACAAGGGCTGATACAGAGAGACCAGTTAGAAGACGATCATAAAAGGCAGGTGAGAGATGATAGGGCTTGGACAAGGACAGTCACAAAGTGGTAACCATGAGATGTACCAGAAAAAGACTTTCATAAGTTTTAACTAGAGTCCCACAGGACATGTCAGAAATAGAAAGAGTTCAAAAAATGTTTATTCGATTACAAGAAATAAATATAGCGGTAATTTTCAATATTCTCAACAATCCTCACATAACACTACTTCATTATTCAATGAAATTAAAAAACACTTTGGGGTTCTAGTCATGTCATGTTATAACTAAATACAATAAAACATTTTCTGGTGAAATAAGATTCAAGAAAAATGTTCTTTTAAAAAAACTTTACCACAGAGAAGTATACTTTCTTGTCTAAGTAAAACATTTGATCTTAGCTCTTCCTGTGATAATTTGGATCTTGCAATACCTTAAGCTCAGGGTAATAATGAATATCAGTTTGTCATTTGAGTTTTCCTAAGTGTAGAAATTTAGGAAATTATGTTGGGTTTGTTTTAATACTAGAACCTACTGGTTTTTTTTTTTTTTTTTTTTTTTAGACTGGGTCTTGCTCTGTTGCCTTGGCTAGAGTACAGTGGCATCACCATAGCTCACTGCAGCCTGGAACTCCTGGGCTCAAGTGATCCTTCTGCCTCAGCCTCCCGGGTAGCTGGGACTACAGGCGCCTTGTGCCACAATGCCTGGCTGGATTTTCTCCCCCCTTTCTTTTTGGTAGAGACCGGGTCTCAGTCTTGCTCAGCCTAGTCTCGACTCCTGAGCTCAAAGCAATCCTCCCGCCTCAGCCTCCCAGAGTGCTAGAATTATAGGCGTGAGCCACCGCGCCTGGCTGCAAGTAGTTTCTCATGATTTGTCATGTTCTTTTAAAATTGGAGGAGAATTAATTGAGGGTTCCAGTTACTTGACCTCAGGGAAACTAAAGTTCCATACTTAATGTTCAAATCTTTCCTTAAAAATGTCAGAAAAGTATTTATGAATAAATAAGATGGTTTCTGAGATTTCCTTTAAAATAATCCAGTAGGGAGACTGTGGAAGACATTTAGATAAAACAAGATTGACACACTGTGTAGATAATTATTAAAGGGGATTCAGTTTACTATTCTCTTCACTTTTACAAATCTGATATTTTCCAAAATAAAAAGTTTTTTTTAAATGCAGGGTCTAAGAATTAATTTAATATTTTTTAAATAACCACTATGTGCCAGACTTTTACTAGGAGCTTGGGAGAGATTTATTAGCTACAAAGATAAGATCTCTACATTAAGGAGCTCACAACCTACACATATAAACAATTATAAATGTAAAGACTATAATATTGTGTTAAATGTATAAAGTGCTATAGGAGCAAAGAAGGAATGATTGATTCTGCCTGGTGAAGTCACAGAACCCTCCCAGAGAAAGTGATGTCCAGATTGGGCCTTTAAGGTTAAATAGACTTTTTTAGAGACAAAGAAGGGGCAGGAGGCCTCCATTCGGAAGGCAACATAACTCCAGAATAAGATCATATTAAGGCATGAAGAGAAATAGGGAAGACAGTGAAAGAAATAAAAAGGTGTCAGAGAATAAATAACATTTGTAGTTTTGTTACCAGTACCTAAAACAGTCCCTAACAATATACTGGGTATTCAAAGTTACCTGCTGAATAAATTTACTTTTTGAAAGAGAGATAGGAGGAAAGTAGCAGAGAGTAGTGTTTTAAAAACTCAAGGAAAGAGACAGCCTATAGAATCACATATCGGAAAAGGGTCTAATATCCAGAATATACAAAGGATCTTACAACTCAACAAAACACAAAGAACCTAGCTTAAAAACAGGCAAACACTAGACTAGATATTTCTCCAAAGAAGATATATAGCCAACAAGCACATGAAAAAATGCTCAACGTGACTGGTCGTTAGGGAAATGTATACCAAAACCACAATGAAGTACCGCTTCACACCCAGCAGGATGGCTAAAAATTAAAAAAAAAAAAATTAAGGAAAATAACAAGTGTTGGAAAGGATGTGGAGAAATTAGGACCCTTGTACATTTCTGGTAAGAATGTAAAATGGTGCAGGTGTTATAGAAAACAGTTTGGTAGTTCCTCAAAAAAGTTAAACATAGAACTACTATATGATCTAGTGATACCCCTCGTTGGTATATACCCCAAAGAAGTGAAAAGAGGTACTTAAATACATGTACATGAATGTTTGTAAGAGCACTATTTACAGCCCCCTAAAGGTGGACACAGCACAAATGTCCATCAATGGATGAATGGATAAACAAAATGTGGCATATGCATACAATGGAATATTATTCAGCTTTAGAAAGGAAGGAAATCCTTTTACATGCTACAACATGGATGAACCTTGAGAAATGCTAAGTGAAATAAGCCAGTCACAAAAAGACAAATACTGTATGATTCCACCTATATGAACTATCTAAAGTAGTCAAATTCATAGAAACAGAAAGTAGAATGGTGGTTACCAGGAGCTAGGAGGAGGGGGAAATGGGGAAACATTGTTTAATAAACAGATTTTCAGTTTTGTAAGATGGAAAAAGTTCTGGAGATCTGTTGCGCAATAATGTAAATAACACTAACCAACACTTTAAAGTGGTTAAGATAGTAAATTTTATGTTATGTGTTTTTACTACAGATAAAAAAATTCAAGACATTACTTAATATATGGTTATACGTGCACTGGGACAATAAAAATTCCAAATACAAGATAGTGATTATTTCTGGGGAGAGAAGAGGACTACAAAGGCATCTCAACTCTATCTATAACGTTTTCTTTTCTTCTGTCACCCCAACTAGAGTATAGTGGCGCCATCATAGCTCACTACAACCTCAAACTCCTGGGGCTCCTGCCTAACGAGTAGCTGGGACTACAGGCATGTGCTACCACCCAGCTAATTTTTCTATATTTTGTAGAGACAGGGTCTTGCTCTTGCTCAGGCTGGCCTCGAATTCCTGAATTCAAGCAATCCTCCCACTTCAGCCTCCCAGAGTGGTAGGATTGCAGGTGTGAGCCACGGTGCTGGGCCTGGAATGTCTTCTTATTTAAGTAAAATCTGAGGCAAATATGGCAAGATGTTAAAGTTTGAAACAAACAAAACATTATACAAGTGAAAGACACCAAACACAAGAGGCCACATATTGTATGATTTCATTTATGTGAAATATACAGAACAGGTTAATCCACAGGGACAGAATGCAGATTGGTGGTTGCCAGGGTTTAAGGGGAGGAAAGAGTAGGGAGCAACTGCTTAATGGGTATAGGGTTTCCTTGTGGGATCATGAAAATGTTTTAGAACATCTAGATAGAGGTGGTAGTTGTACAATATTGTGAATATATTAAATGCCACTGAATTGTTCACTTGAAAATGATTAACTACATGCTATATTAATTTCACTTCTATTTTTTAAAAAAAACAAGAAAAGGGAGAATTTTAAGAAGGAAGGCCATTTATTGAAAAGGGTCAAATGCTGCAGAAGGGTCAAGGATATAAACTAAGAGGTTATGAGATCTGGCAAGCAGGAGGCCCTTTAGGAGAAATGTGCCAGTAGTCAGATTGTTGTGGGTTCCATGAGATGGGCAGTAGTTCATGGGAATCTTAAGTATTTTGTAGGATAAGGGGAAAGAATCGGTGAAGGGGGAAAGACTAAAGATAAAGGAGATATTTGTACAGCAAGAGTAGGAAAAGATAGAAAAGTATAGATAAGGTCAACAGGTAAAGAGGTTAACTTTCAAAAGAATTAAGAATCCTAATATTGGAGAGAAAGAGGTAAATATGGGGTAAATTTGTGATTTCCAAATTTCACTCTGAAAGGGAAGAGACTGAGTCAGTTAAAACTTGATAACTCCTTTTTATTCTAAGAATGAGGAAGAAGGATGTAGGGCTTGAGGAGAGTGGTAAAACCATGAGAGTGGACCAAGAATGAATAGAAGGGCTGTATGCACAGCTTTGAGGGCTTTAGTAGAAATCATAAATATCTCCCTTGTACATACAAATCCAAAATTAAAAAATTTAACTGTTAAAAGCATTGTGTGATTGTTGTCTCACAGATTACTCACTAAAAATAAAACCACTGCCTAGTCTCATCTGTATGACACAGGATATTGCATTTGTGACATATTATGAATATACTTAATATAGTATTTTATGTAACACATAACAGAAAGATCAGTCAGGGAGAACTAGAGAAAGACAGAGAGCAAACTGGAATCCACTGAAGAAACATTAAATATTAAACGATCAACTAGAAAAATAAGCAAGTCTCTAGAAGACAAGTTACTATTGAAGAAAGATATAAGCAAATAATTTCATTAGAATTTAGAAATAATGGAACTATTCAAAATTTGACAATGAGAAAGCAGATAATAATTGCCTTAATAAATTACATAGCTAATTTCTTTGAAAAAGGAAATATATACCTTAAAGTTTGAAATAAACTATTTTTAAAGTATATTTTTATTATTAAAAAGCAACTGGTACAGCATATTAAAAGAAAATTAGAAATAATTTTAAAATCATAAAGTGTTCATTAGTTGAAAGGTAAGAATAATGAATAACTATTAACAGTAAATGCCTTTTAACAAATTTTCAACTACTGAATGAATTTGAATTTCATGAAAATGGGTATCTTGAAAAATGATATTAATCACATAAGTGACTTGTGGAATTTTCTATGGGCATTAAAATATTTTTGCATCAGGTTAGGGTGAATCTTGGAAATGAAATTTCCCTCTATAGATTTTAATTTAAACTTACATAGCTCCCTAACAACACCAATTATTTGTTTGACTATACACTAAGTAACTGAGAGGTTAAAAGAAATCTCAGCTTTCTAGTTGCCTACACAGACATGTGAAGTGCAAAGTTTTTCACAGAATAGTGAATGTGACAAAAATACAAAATCACATTGTAATTTTATTATTTTATAGTAGCAAAATAGACCTAACATAAAATTTACCATTTTAACCAGCTGTAAGTGTACAGTTCAGTGACATTAAGTACATTTATCATTGTGCAACCACCACCACTAACCATCTCCATCCAGTACTTTATCATCATCCCAAACGATACATTTTCTTTTTTCTTTCTTTCTCTTTTTTTCTGTCTTTCTCTCTCTTTCTTTCTTTCTAGTGGTAGAAAACATAAAATTTACCATCTTAACTGTTATTAAGTGTGCAGTTCAGTAGTGTTAAGTATACCTGTATTCACATAGCTATGAAACAGATATCCAGAACTTTTTCATGGTACCCACCATTCTATTTTCTGTTTCTATGAATTTAACTACTTTAGATACCTTCATATAAGTGGAATCACAATTTACTTTTAGCCTAAAATATTAGATCACTGAATGAAATGAATTTTTGCTTGTTTGGTTTTGCTGAGAGTTTGGTCTGCTGACCTCAATCAATATAGTGAATGGATTTTATATGGTGCAATCCTATTTCATAGGCCTTGTTAATGAATTATTCCTGAATACAGAAACTAAATGCCATAGTGTTGAAAGACCACTAATTAATTAGCTGCTCAGGAAGTATCTGATTCAAAATTATTTATAAAATATTAATTTTTCTTTGACTGTTGAATGAAACAGCATAAGAAGTATGAGATAGAAAAATTAGAGGAGAGGTTAGATAGATTTAACAACTCCATTCTCCTGCAGTTAGCATTTATTATTATTGTGTGCAGCCATTATTGTGTAACATTTTTAAGTTTTCATTGAGTAGAGAGTCATGTAGGTTTGGTTCTAGTTCTGCTATCTGTGTGACCGTGGGCAAATCATGTAATTTCTCTAAGCTTAGGCATTATTATCCCCACCAGTATTCTAATGCACATATAAAGATGGAGAGAATAATACCTGACCTACTTAAGAGTTATGAGGATAAAGAATTATGAGGATAATATGTGAAAAAGCTCTGAAATATTTAGCTTAGAAATATATATTAAACACTAAAGAAATTTTATCCTTTTCAAACTTCTCTCCATTTTTATGTGCCTTTCTTCTGAAAATACTAAACTACCCTAGGAAACTAAAAAGTTATGTTTCCTTATCACCAGTTCCCTATTTATTAGATTACATACTTCAACAAAAAATTCACAGATTAAAAAATGTTCAATGGCTTTTTTGCTGTGACTAGGCTAGGAATGAGGGAGTAAGGGAGACCAGGAATAAACTAGAGAGGAATTTCCTTTCCTTCTTATTGACTTTCCCTTTCTTCTTATTGACTTTCTCATAACTTCCTCTCTAGGAGTCCATTTTAGATACAGTTAAGAGTATATGGCAGTGTGCAGTGGGTCATGCCTATAATGCCAGCACTTAGGGAGGCCAACGTGGGAAGAATGCTTGAGGCCAGGAGTTTGACACCAGCCTGAGCAAAAGTGAGACCTCCGTCTCTACAAAAAACAAAAAAAAAAAAGGAAAAAAAATATATGAAAATTAGCCAGGTGCAGTGGCACATGCCTGTAGTCCCAGCTACTTGGGAGGCTAAGGCAAGAGGATTGCTTGAGCCCAGGAACTTAAGGCTACAGTGACCTATGATGATGCCACTGCACCCTAGCCCAGCAACAGAGCAAGGCCCTGGCTCAAAAGAGAGAGAGAGAGAGAGAGAGAGAGAGAGAAACCAGAAAGTATAGAGAGGACAGATGGATGTAGAATGAAATGGCAAGTTAATATTTGAAGTGTACTGTGAGTGAATCTCAGGAGTGGTTTCAGACTTCACCTGTTGTTTCACTTAAATTACATCAGGTATAAATGTATAGTGACTCAGTCATTTATGCAACAAGCTAGAAACTCAGGACCTGTAGGTTCTGGCCATGCAGCTGACATTTTTTTCCTACAAGTGAGCTAATCATATTCACTGCCTGTGTTTTATTTAGTTTTTCATCTATTAATGAGGATAATGATATCAAATTACTACCCAGAGCTGTTTAAAAAAAAAAAAAAGCTCACAAAGAGCCATAAAGTACTGTGAAAGCCACACGAAGGTAGCTTTTATGAGAGAATAGATGTAAAAATAGTCCAAAAGTTAAAATTTCTATGCAGATAGAAAGCATTACTTTTACCTGATTTAAGGGGGAAAGCGGTACTGTGAATATGAAACAAGTAGATAATCCTGAAACCTCTTTTGGATTATTGGTTTTAAACTCCTTCACACTCAAACCTTCACAGAGTACTAAGTACTAAGAAGAGAGATTATTAAAAAACAATATTTAGCTTTCTTCTCATTCCTTGAGTATTTACCCAGAGTGAATATGGCTGGTGAGTAGGAAAAGAGCCTACAGAAATCAGGCAGGGAGTAAAAAGGTAAAAGGCTCAGAAATCATTCACTCTGTTTGTTTAACCAGTTCTTATTTTGTGTTTTCTATGAGCAAGAGTAATGTGCAATACTGAAACATATCTCATCAAGACAACACCAGGTGGCTTTCCTATAAAAAGGAAACTGATGCTTACAAAGGTTAAACGACTTGCTCTGAGTAAGAAATGAAGCAAATTTTTGAACCTTCATCTCTCTAACTTCAGAGCCCATGCTCTTAATTACTGCCTTATCCTGTTTCAAGAAAAGCAAGATTTGTTTTGGTTGAATAAATGTCAACCAAACCTGCCCTGAAAATTATTAGGAAGTCAGGTTACTCCAGACATTCTCTCTATCTCCCCATTGGCCACATGGGTTTTATCATATCTCCACACATTGCTCTATGTCTGCTTAATGTTCTTTTCTTGACTGATCAGATTCTTTATACTTTCTAGTCTCACACAAGGCTTCAGCATGCCAAATTCCTAATTCTACCCCACGGCATACATTTAGCTCTGCTCTTGCTGCTTAATGACTTATTCTCTCTAGGTTCCCAAGCTGAGATTCCTAAGAGTGAGAAATGATTGGCTCAGACCACCTTCCTACACCAGGCCCTAGGTCACTGGCCAGTCTAAATTGATTAACTTGAGTCAAGTGCCCAAACACATGGCTGTGGCTGAGGATGGGCAGGGCAGTCAATTTCCCTGAGAAGAGAACCTTGGTGTGGGTGGGTAAGCTTTCTAAAGTTTGGCCTGTCATGTGACATTTTAAAAAATCTTCAAAAGAAGCTCTGCCTCCTTTCCCCTTGATTTGTCTATTTTTTTTTTTTTTGAGACAGAGTCTCACTCTGTTACCCGAGCTAGAATGCTGTGGCATCAGCCTAGCTCACAGCAACCCCAAACTCCTGGGTTCAGGCGATCCTCCTGCCTCAGCCTCCTGAGTAGCTGGGACTACAGGCATGTGCCACCATGCCCAGCTTAATTTTCCTATATATTTTTAGTTGGCCAATTAATTTCTTTCTATTTATAGTAGAGACGGGGTCTCGCTCTTGCTCAGGCTGGTTTCGAACTCCTGACCTTGAGCAATCCACCCGCCTCGGTCTCCCAGACTGCTAGGATTACGGGCGTGAGCCACTGAGCCCGGCGATTTGTCTATTTTTATTAAAGCCATTGCCATTCTTCCCACAGCCTGGACTGAAATTCCCAAAAAAAAATTTTCATTAGATTTAATTTCACTGGAAAAGTAATGTATGCACATGGTAAAATATTCAGAATATATAAGGGTGTACACATTGGAAATTGTCCCTTTTCTACTGAAGATTCTGAAGGCCCTCCTAGAGGCAACCAGAGCTAACAGTTTTCAAAGTATTCTTCAGAAAAATTCTATGTATGTTCAAACATTCTATCCTCACTTAAATTTTACATAAATGGGATAATACCATAAACACAATGTGTGTCTTATTATTCTCATTTATAATAAGTAGATCTTGGGACCTATTCCATTTCTGCATACATAGGGTTTTTGTTTTTCTTGTTTTTTAAGGGCTTCATAGAATTTAACTGTATATATGTGATTTTGTTTTTTAAGCAGTGCCCTTTTGATAGACAGGTATGTTGTTTCCTGTTCTACCATTACAAATAATGCTGAAATAAGCATACATATTTACATACAGCTATAAACATAACTATATCTAATACAGATGTTATATATTACAGCTATATATAATATAATAAATTTTTTGTTTTGAGACAGAGTCTCTAGAGTGCCGTGGCATCATCATAGCACACAGCAACCTCAAACGCCTGGGCTCAAGTGATCCTCCTGCCTCAGCCTCCGGAGTAGCTGGGACTACAGGCATGTGCCACCATGCCCGGCTAATTTTTTCTGTATATTTTTAGTTGTCCAATTAATTTCTTTCTATTTATAGTAGAGACGGAGTCTCGCTCTTGCTCAGGCTGATTTCGAACTCCTGACCTTGAGCAATCCGCCCGCCTCGGCCTCCCAGAGTGCTAGGATTACAGGCATGAGCCACTGCGCCCCGGCCTGGGATAAATTCTTATAGGAGCAATTTTGGGGTCAAAGTATGCATGCCTTTTTAATTTTGTTACATATATTGTCAAACTGCCTTCCAAAGATACTGTGCCAATTTCTCTGTGTGTAAGAGTGCCCATTTGCCCATGCCATCAACAGCTTGTATCAAATTTTCTGATCTCTTCCAAGGTGACTACTAATTTCAGTCATTTTTAATTCAACCTTTTTCTGTCCCCTAAGTCAGTCATCGAGTTCTGTGAGTTCTTTCAAAGTCTCTTTCATCTCCATCTATGTCTCTATATTTGCATTTCTCAGTTTCAGCTTTTGTTGCTTCATGTATTGGCTCCTGATATCCCTCATTCCATTTTCTCCCCTATTAATTCACAATTTATCCCAAAAGTACCAGATTAATATTTTCTTAATTTTCACAATTTTACTTTGCTCCTCAGGAACCTCTTGTGGCTCTCAATGCCTACAATATCAAGTACGAATCCTCAACAAGACATTCAAAATTCTCCAGAGTCCTGTCTACTTTGGAGCCTTCACATCTCTCTAATCTTCAAACTTCTGCATTGCTGTCTTCATGCTTTTTGTTCCATCACTTCTCTTGTCTGGGTGTTCTATTTCCTGTTCAAACCTAATTTCATTTATCCTTCATGTTCTACCTCTGTAACCACCTCATGCTCCAACAGCCTGGTTCACAATTTTCTCAGAATTGTTAAACCCCTCATTGTCTGTGTCACTTATTTGGCATTTATTAACTTAAAGTAACTAAGAGTTTGTTTTTCCCGTCTCCTGTACTATGTACTAACATATATGTTCCTTAGGAGAAGGAGCCATTCCAAAAACATTTTTGAATCTTGCACACACAGCATAACCCTTCATATTTTGAGGTGCTCAAAAATCATCTGTGGCTTGAAACAAGACCTAAATATATTGAAAAGAAGAAGAAGAAGAAAAAAAAAACAGTTATCAAGGAAAACACTGCTAAGCCTTTCCAAAGAGTTGAAATCCTTGGAGGTACTTTACATTAATTTTCCCTAACCTACAGTGATGCCAAAGGTAGCTGCTGAGAACTCAAGAAACCCTAAAGTGTTGTGAGAGAGACACTACCAATAAAAAAATGATTAAAAAAAAAAGAAGATTAAGGCTGGGTGCAGTGGCTCCCGGCTATAATCCTAGCACTCTGGGAGGCTGAGATGGGAGGATCGCTTTAGCTCAGGAGTTCAAGACCAGCCTGAGCAAAAGTGAGACTCCAAAATAGAAAAAAATTAGCTGGGCATTGTGGCACACCTGTAGTCCCAGCTACTTGAGAGGCTGAGGCAGAAGGACAGCATGAGCCCAGGAGTTTGAGGTTGCAGTTAGCTATGCTGACGCCACTGCACTCTACTTGGGACAACAGAGTGAGACTCTGTCTCAAGAAAAAAAAAATGGCTAAAACACCAGCCAAAATACATCTCGATACCTCAAACAAGTAACACTTCTCACAACACTATACCCGTCTGTCACTAAACTGTTACACAACTTGTCCAGCATATAGCCTTTACCAATCACCATCTTGGTTTGTACGCTCTTTTGACATATCAAAAGTGGAGGCACTCCTGATCATCTACCCAGTTCTTTGCCTACAGTCTAATTTCTTTGCCATTTCTAAGGGGAAAGTAGAAACTACAGTGAGCATGATCAAGCCCAGATTCTGACCTATTCTCACATCCAATGAAACTGAATCTCAGTATCTGGTTAAAGTAAAACACTGCATACTTTTGCTTCAAATAAAGTTTATCTTAGAAATTAAACTACTCTGCCAAGTGAATTTTTAAAACACACAGCAAAACTGTATCTCTTTACATGCACACACATATATAAATGCATGGGAAAAGATTCAGAAGGGCAGGGCACATGTGGAAGTGCGTATTTCGTAACTCTTCCTCTGAGGAGAGGAGTGGCTTGGTATATATTAGTCGCATTATTTGAAAGAGAAATAGTCTCCTTTTTTTAAAAGTAAATAAATTGTATCTTGCTACTCATACCTATTTTCTTAAAGGAATTTTTCATTAAATTCCATAGTGCTTCTAAACATTCATCAGGGAAAGTGTTCTACTACTGATATTTCCTATTATAATCAAATTTCCCGACCAATCTGCCCTGTAAAAAATGTTGTTTGTGGGTATAAGTGACCAAAGGATGTCCATTGATCAAACCCCTTTGTTCTGTCACATTACCACAAGTTTACGCTCCTTAGTGAGGGGCATGGTGAAAGCAAAAGGACTACAGTTCGTGTTTTGGCTCTGCTAAGAATATGCTGGGGGACCCCGGGTAAATCACTTTATTTGTGCAATGATGAATTAGACCAGAATATACTCTGATAATTAGAAGACAAAGATGAGTAAAGATTTATAAAGCCCATTCTACGGAGGAAAGTCCCTCATTCAGTTCTGAAGTGCTAGGAATCTAAAAGCAGGGAGACAAATTCCTTTCAGTTCAGCAAACACTGAGCCCCTACTATATGCGTCGCATGCGAAGGAGGCACTCCGAAGATCAGGCGCTCACTCGCCAGAGCTTAACCGGATTTCCAAACAACAAAAGTCCTTTCACCCAAGAAGATGTTTCGCTTCTCTTAGCCGTAGCCGGCCCCCAAAGTGCCAAAGCCTAATGACTGTCCACTCTTGCCAAGCCAATAGTAAAATAAGCACCTACCTGCTGTGAACGAGGAGGTGACAATACTACAGTTCCCAGCATGCCTCTCTTCCCACCACTGCCCCCACCCCCCCGCCCCCGCTCCTGGGTTCCTGCAGGCCGGGACTTGTAGTCCCAGCCCATGGCTGGCGGCGGCGCTGAAGCACTCTTGAAATCTGCTTTTCCTCCCGAGTAGGAGGCAAGACCCCAAGTTCCAACTGAAGTCCTACTCCGAACGACCAGGGTCTGCCCCAGTCAGAGTCGCATTCCCTCATCCAGAGGAATCCACTCTCCGCCCAACGCCTCTCCCTCACACCGCTGAGCCCCCTGTGTGGGGTTACGCCCCGGAAGTGCAGTCCGGTCGCCCCGCGGACCGCTGAAGCGCCTTCCAAGCCAGGCCCGGGCCTTGGGGCGGGCTTGGGGGCGTGGCCCGGAGGCGGGCTGGCGGGCGGGGGCGGAGCGGCGGGCGGAGCGCTTGGGGCGGAGTCGCGGCGCGGGACCGCGCATCTGGGTGGCGGCGGGGGCGCGCCCGTGGGGAGAGGCGGCTGCGGCTGCGACTGCTAGTGGGGGGTGGGGGGAGGAAGAACCGGGAAGGGGGGCAGGGCGAGCGGAGAGCCGTGTTCCTGAGGCGGCGGCGGCGGCGTCTCCGACGGAGGAGGAGAAGGGCGGGGAAGGAGGATGGAGCAAGCTGGGGTTTGGTGTTGGCGCTAGCCGCAGCGGCTCGCTTCATACTGTCGGAGAGCGGCAGCTGCTCCTGGAAGTTGTGGTGTCGGGAGCCGGGCCGGTGCCACCGCAGCCACTGCTTAGGGCGGTGGGGAGGAGGAGGGAGCAGTCGGGGTTGGCAGGGGTCGGGAGGGAGGGACGGGCTGGGGGAGCGATCTGGGGAAGACGGAGCGGGCTCTGCGCCGGGCGGGCGGGCGGCGGGGGGGCCAGCGACCGCAGCCGGGGGGACGCAGGAGGATGGAGCAAGTGGAGATCCTGAGGAAATTCATCCAGAGGGTCCAGGCCATGAAGAGTCCGGACCACAATGGGGAGGACAACTTCGCCCGGGACTTCATGGTGAGTCTATACGCTCGCAGTCGCCTCCTCTAGCCGGCGCCGGAGCCCACCGCCGCCTCCCGGCCCGGGCAGCCAGTGCTTTGTGTGCGGCTGTGAGGAGAGGGGGCGCGCACCGACCCCGAGGGCCAAGTGGTCTCGGAGGCTGACGGGAAGTGAGACGCCTGCGCCCTTCGGCCTCTGTTCTTCTCTCGTGTTCGCGACCCCCTCTGCGGCCGCCCGGGGCGCGAAGGGAGCGGCCGCTGGGCCGAGCCCGTACCCAGCGCCGCCGCCTGCGACCACCTATTGTTTCCCGGGCCGGGCCGGGAGCCGCAGGCGAGTGAGCTGCAGGCCGGGGACTTGCCTTTCCACATCTCCCCGCCCAGTCTGCTCCTGCCGGGAGGGTCGAGGCAGTGAGTCTAGCTGCGACCAAGGAGGCGAACAGATCGCGGTTGACGAGGTATTGAGGTTGGCATTAACTCGTGGGGTCTCTTTGCTCAAGCTAGTCTCAAAGTGGGCAAAGTAGGACTTCGGCCGTTCCTGGGTTCGTAATTATTGTTTCCAACACTTGGGAAAGGATTGTCCATAAGGAATCTCTGCTTACCTAATTTCCGTTTACCCCTGTCCCGTCTCTTCTCTGCTGAGACTCAGGTTTGTGGGGGGTCTTGGGGTCAACGTGACTTGAGGTTGAGGGGGTACACGTGGGTGGGGGGTTATCCTGAAGGAAATCTACTTCGGACTCTCTCTAGGGGATGTTGCCGAAGGCGGAGGGGATGTGACTATGACTTCCTATCCGGGGTGGGGGTGGGGAACTTGGGAACAATAGTCCTGGTGGGGCGGAGGCGACGATACGGGCAGAAGCCCTGAACTAGGAGATAACCTTCCCGGGGCCCCCCTCTCCTTTTTGCTCTCTGCTTGTGCAGGCAGGCTTGAGGGGAGGTGAGGGTTAAAAGTCTCGTTCGTGGAATCGCTCTAGAT
The DNA here is from genome assembly GCA_963574885.1 of Lepilemur ruficaudatus. NCBI lineage: Eukaryota > Metazoa > Chordata > Mammalia > Primates > Lepilemuridae > Lepilemur > Lepilemur ruficaudatus. The sequence goes on from CAUYRT010030063.1 coordinate 24,050, forward strand.
ACATCGCTTTGAGGGGGTCAGATCGAAGGCGTGGGACCAGAAGTCGACTTCCTAGTTTACCCCCTCCTCCCCGCCCCTTTTATTTTTCTGCTGGACAATGTTCCCTCTAGGGTTGTTTCCCGTCTTAGGAGGCGGTGGTTGCGGCTGCTGCTCCTACGGATATTGCGCAAGACTGGGGCGTTGGAAACCCTGGAGGTCTGGGGAATGGAAAAGGAAGTGGGACTTTGGGAAGTGGTTGCTCCTTAGCCTTGGTGGGGGTTGGAAATGAGAAATCAGCTAGGGAAAATTTTGATTCTAGGCAGAGTACACCTCCAAGAATAATCACTTAACTCTGAGGTTTGATTATGAATAGGATTATCGATAAAATGAATAAGCACCAAACATTGGCTAGCTTTTATTTCAAAGTACAGTTTACAAGAGGCAGGTGAAATGACTTTTAGTACTGAAGTACTTTTTAACATTTTAAAGACACTTCGGTCTAGTAAAGCTTTAGCGTTAAAATTTTTGACGGCTTATAAAATAGATCCTTGGTCTTATACAATATTGTAATAGTATTGTTGAGCTGTGTGATTCCTGCATCCCAGATCAATAACAGACAATAGGAGTAAAGTTTTGTTAGTATCCTTTGAAGACTGGAAAATATAGGTTAAATAATCTATTCCTTATTTTTAAACATTCTCGTTGTTTAGTCTATGTATTTTTGAAAAGCTACCTTTTGATTTGAAAAGGTCAAAGGAGAGGACATTTCCCCTTCTTACTATTGAGAATTTTAATTATGTTGGTATCTTTTGAATGGTGTACAATATTTGAATAGAGTCCGCTTTTTACTACCTTCTAGCAAAAGTAGAAAATACTTGAGTATTTAAGATGTGTAAAATTAGTCTTCTATGGTCTTATTTTGGTTATGGAAGAAGAGGTAGTATGGTCCCTGGCCATTTCTTGTTTGCATGCTAGTCATCTTGTTATCCTAGGTGTATCCTTTCAGCAAAGAGCATTGTTTGGTGATGCAGGTCATCAGGACAGGTGCCCAGTCTGAACTCCCGCACGAGGGAAGTAGCTTTAGGGTTCATGCTTTGGGGATGAGTCAGGGATTCCTATTGGAGATTTCATTTCTCAAGGACTAAAGGAGTTTCCTTTTTCTTCGGTAATACCTAGGTATAGCTCAGTGATTCTACACTGGAGATTTGATGACTAAGACTATTCTTTTATAGTGCTTGCTTTTTTTATTTCCTGACTTGATAAGCAATAGCTATAATTAAGGCTGCCGGTAGTTGGTGCAGCTTTTTCCCTTGACTGGAAGGCTGGAGAGGAACTAAGTCCCTCTGGCATGGAAAGGAAAAAAAAGATCAGCGGATAGATTCTAACTGTTCTATTATTCTTAAATTCTGATGTGGATTAAAAATGCATTTTTAAATCTAAACATTTTAGAAGCGAGCATTAGATTAGAGATAATCTAGCCATTATAACCCTGTTCCATTATAAAGTAATAATGTTTATTCCAGACTTGGAAATTATAGAATAATAATTAATAATGCCTTACACTTAGGAAAGTTGGAGTGAACATTCAAACTGTTGTCTGACTACAAGCATGGTGCTCTTTCTGTTATTCTGTCCAGATGTCTTCAAGTCCTATCATCCAGAGGCTACCTCTGTTCATGTTTTCAATACTTCTGTGTGCCATAACTACATGTATCATACATATCATTTTGTAATTCGTGGGTTTTTTTAATGTAACATTTTGATAAGTGTTTTTCATTATTATAACTGCTTTGTAGAAATAATTGTAAGTAGCTGTGTAATATTTTACCTGGTGACTAGTTGACATCTTAACCCCATTTTCTTATGGTTGAATGTTTAGGCCATTCTATTTTCTACTATTATCTGTAATATAATCCTGCGATTGACATTTATGCTAAAACTTATATATTTTTCATTATTACATAATATACCTTTCCAGTAATACTAGGTAAGAGGAAATAAATTTTTTTTGTTTTTTTTTTAATCTTTTTTTTTTTTCTTTTTTGAGACAAGAGTCTCACTCTGCTGCCCAGGCTAGAGTGAGTGCCGTGGCGTCAGCCTAGCTCACAGCAACCTCAAACTCCTGGGCTCAAGCAATCCTACTGCCTCAGACTCCCAAGTAGCTGGGACTACAGGCACGTGCCACCATGCCCGGTTAATTTTTTTTTTCTATATATTTTTAGTTGGCCAATTAATTTCTTTCTATTTATATTAAAGACGAGGTCTCGCTCTTGCTCAGGCTGGTCTCGAACTCCTGATCTTGAGTGATCCGCCTGCCTCGGCCTCCCAGAGTTTTAGGATTACAGGCGTGAGCCACTGCACCCGGCCCATTTTAAAAATTTTTTTGTAGATATGGGGTCTCACTGGTATTGCCCAGGATGGTCGTAAACTGTTTTCTCCTTGAAACACAACAGTATCATAAAGTACATATTGCAACTTGCTTCTTCAGCCCCAGGGGTCTGCCAGACAAATGGGCTCACACAGGATGGCGAGAGACATGGCAGCATGGTCCATTAGTGCTATCATTCATATTTTGACACCAAGATAGCAAAATTATTTCCTTTTATTCTGTGAATATTCACTAAAGTAAATAGATATGTGCATGATTTATGTTAATTTATACATGATGATGAGAATTAAGGCTTCTGGAGAAACTCCCACTATATATTTCAAAAGATCTTCAGGGAAGGGGCTGACTTCTTGACTAACTCTCAGTGGGCCTGAAGAGATACTGGCCAAACTTTCAAAGTAGCTTCTTGAAGATGGATTGATCTGGAAGGAAAAACAAACAAAAAATAAATGTTTTCTCTAAGCAGTGAACTGTTCCCTCTTCCCTTCCACACTGTACCACTACTCCCTCCCATTGCCAAAGCTGTGACATTCACATCCTTTCCCATTGCCAACTCTTCTAGGGTCTGTCCGTAAATGGACTTGAAGACAGTGCACAGCATTTGCACGATGGCTATGTGAATACTATTCAGGAGCAGACAGAGCAGTGAGCCGGACTGCATTTCCACCATAGCATACACCTCTTGAAGAACAGTGTCCCTCTAGCATGTAGCACACAAAAGCTCTCTTCTTACCATCTTTTCCATTGCTTAAATCATTACCACAGTTTGCTTCCACCTGGACCTTTCCTTTCTCAATGCAAGAGCTTCTGTTTTGTATTATTTACCCTTTGATACCCTTGTCTTTTCTAGCTTTTTCTAATTTTTCTCAACCCGCTCCCCCAAGTTCCACACTGGATTTTTAATTCTAGGCCATTTGCATGGTTGTCAGCTCCCCTTCATTACTGTCCAAATCAGGATTCAGCTTCCCAACACCCACGTCTTCCTTGGCTTCCTCATTTTGCTGGAGCACATTGCTAAATAACTCCCCAGGAACAGATGTGGGAGAAGCAAACCTTTGCATGTCTGAAAACGTCCGGATGGATTTGGCTGGGTGTAAACACAGGGTAAAAGTCACCTTTCCCTGTGAACTTGGGGGACATTCTTCCATTGTCTAAAAGCCTCTTATTGCTGATAAGACAGATGTTCAATCTAATTCTCATTTTTTCATTGGCAAGTTCTTTTTTTCTTCTCTAGAGAAGGGTGTTTAGAATTTTCACATTTCATGTTTTTGAAATTTCCACTGGATATGTCTAGGGATGGCTCATTCATTGTGATGGGTACTCTGGCCCTTTCACTTAAGACCAAGAATTCCTGGACAGTCTTGTTTTCTTCTCTTTCCTACTTTCTGGGATATTTACTAAACTCTTGCCTTCTAACTGTCTATTCAGACCTTCAGTGTTCCTGACCGCCAATGTGTCATCAACTCTGAATGCTGAGCCTCTTGGAGCTCCAGCAGTGGGAACCTAGCCCCCTCTGCAGTACCTTCTGAATTTTCATAGCTTTAGTTTGTGCCCTATAATTCATAAATATGCTACTTAGGGAAAAAAAGTACAACTCTTACCCAGTAACAACTTACCTGTTTAGAACAGTCCATTCACCTGTTCAGTTTCAGGGTCCAAATCAATATCATAAAAGCAGGGCCGGGTAGGGAGTCCAGGCATTGTGCTCATCTAGCATGTAAAACACATTAAAAATAATATGACCTTTTCTCCCACCTTCCCCTCAGATAGAAAGCCCAAGGCATGAACATAGAACATCATTTTAGAGTTGTCAATAAAGTGGGCACTCTTCTTGTTACATATTAAAAACCATCTCACATTACATGTCAAAAATCAAGTCACTGATCCTGTTATGAACTCAGAGAAACCTTATGTTCTTCTGCAAACCACATGCCAGCCTTCACTATTGTCTTCTATGTTTGTGGTTACTCACCTCCTCGGTCTGTATTTCTCAAGACCAAAAGGAGGTGCGGGGCTTGTCTGCTTTTAAATTTTGTTTCTGTGAGTCTTGCTAGGTGCCCATGTGTTTTTGCTTTAGTAATGTGACATTAGAAATTAGTATACATTTTCTTGGGCAAAGATATTTTTGTACATAATCTAGATGGTTTTACAATCACTATTCTTACTGGCCTAATATGGTCTTCTAAAACTAAATTAGGTTAGGTATTGTGGCTCATGCCTGTAATCCCAGCACTTTGAGAGGCCAAGGCAGGAGGATTTCTTGAGGCCAGGAGTTGGAGACCAGCCTGGGTGACACAGACTCTGTCTCAGATATATCTATCTAGCTAGCTATACAATCAATCAACCAATCAATAAAATTAGCCAGGTGTGGTAGTGCACGCCTACAGTCCTAGCTTCTTGGGAAACTGAGGCAGGGGATCGTTTGAGCCCAAGAGCTCAAGGCTGCAGTAAGCTGTGATCGCACCACTGAACTCTGGCCTGAGTGACAGAATAAGACCCTGTCCCTAAAAAAAATAAAATAAAAAACTGGGAATGCTTATGAATTATATTTGTACTTGTTTCTTTTCTAGAGACTTGGCTTTGACAAATACCTGCTTAGATGCCAATTTGTATGGCTTACAAATGAAAACTTGGTATATTTTTATCTGTTTACAATGTCCTGTATAATGAATATACAAAGTTCCAAATCGGAGAGGAAAAAACCTTAGGCTAAACTTCTGAAACTTAACTATAAAAAGGTTATTTAAAAAAGAATTAGTCATCTTCTGTAACACAAAACATCAATACTTTAGACAACCTAATTGTGACTGACATCTGAGTGCCAATCAATACTCCCCAAACATACTATAAGGGTCTGGCAACTGATTTCTATTCTTGTATTCTGTAGGAGATAAGAAAGTGCTGGGTGTGGGGACAAGTAGAAAAAAGGAAAGGATTGGTCTTCAGATCTAGCAGAAAAACCTGAAGATGACATTATGAAGAGACATGTGCCTATTGATGTAGACATACATGTACATGTCAGCAGAAAACTCTAAAGATGGTTTCCAAAACAGTGATTAGTAGGATTTTTGACATTTTAACTCTTTCTCAAAGAGGATTTCCCCCCTTAAACACTGGCCACTGATAATCAGAAAATACAAAAAAGAAAAAATAAGAAAATATGTCATGAATGTAGATATAAAACTCTGAAAATAAAAAAACACTCCAATCCTCTAAGCCCTGTTAAGGTCCCAACAGTAACCAGAAGGTATTAGAATAGTGATTAAGCCATTTGATTATGTGTAGAAATGTCCTGATCCAAGTTAAATTCAAAGGCCTCTGACGCATACTGTGTTCTAAATGAAAAATCTTGAGCCGGGCTGGCTGTCTCTCTCCGCACCCCAGGCAGACTTTCAGTGGTCTGGCTACTTCCTATTTGCTTTAGCTCTATTGTTACCCCTCTGCATGTGAACATCAAAATTGACAATAGAGTGCAGCTATCACTCTTTCAGCTGGCTGTCGATGACAATTTCTCCAAAAAGAACAATATATGTTTCTGTAGTATTCAAGGTGCTGAGCAAATGGTTTAACATTTCTACTAAGAGGGAATTTCTACAAATCCCAGAGACTGATGAATGTCAAAACAAGGCTAAGCCTCCTGCTGCCTAGAGTGGCAGAGGGGGCACTGGTATGCAGGCACCTGTGCTGACCACCACTGTTTCGTGACAATGTTGCCCCACTCCGTGAGCTGAGGGCAGCAGGGCCTACACCTCTCATAACTCACCCAGGCCAAAACGGATTGGGCAACTATACAATGTCATCTCCTATCACTTTCTTCTATACTGAAAGAATGACATAGCTCCAGAAGGAGTTCTGTTGGTTTCTTTTCATTTGTGTTGTTTTATTATTTATTTATTTTTTTGAGACAGGGTCTTGCTTTGCTGCCCGGGCTGAAGTTCACTGAGACAGGGTCTTGCTGTCACCTGGGCTACAGCACAGCGGCATTATAGCTCACTGCAGCCTCAAACTCCTGAGCTCAAAGCAATCTGCCTGCCTCAGCCTCCCAAATAGCTGGGACTATAGGCACGCACTATCACATCCAGTGAATTTTCTTTTTTTTTGTAAAGATGGGGTCTTACTATGTTGCCGAGGCTGGTCTTGAACTCCTGCCCTCAAGTGATCCTCCTGCCTCAGCTTCCCAAAGTGCTAGGATTACAACAGGTGTGAACCACCATGCCTGCCCTGTGTTGGTTTATTTTAATATTTCAATCCTGTATTGCATGTAAGAACAATCTATAGATATAGGATGTTGGGTAGATGAAAGAGAGAAAACCTAGATATAGGATCACCATTAACCTTGGGACAATGTTAGTCCAAACTCTGATTGTGTCTTTAAGCATCCCTCTACTCCCCTATTAGCAATTTTCCTCCTTTGATATGCATAAAATCTGGAAGATAAGAAAGCACTGGACAACTCATTCACCTTGAAGTGTGAATAAGCAAACTTACCTTTCATATCTACAGGGTCCATTGCATTTTAATGGGGAAATTCCTTACTCAGAAACAGTGAACTCCCTAAATTTCAGGCATAAGCTCTAGGATTGTAGAACTTCTGTCCCAACCTTGGAGGGCTGTTGAGAGGACTGAGTTAATCTGGCTGAGGTGTCCAATGAACATTAATTGTAATTATATATCAGCACTACCCCAGCCTATCAACTAGGAGCATCCTGGAGTCAGTTAAGGGCATATTGCCTGGGAAACAATCTTTCATTCAGTAGAAGTAGTTATGGCATCATACTTGAATTGACACTAAGATGGTCCACAGCAAGAGGATTGATCCTAATAGGCCCCAAACCTACTTTCTTTTATGCAGTGAACTCTGCTCATTTGGCATTTGCTTGATGGCTTCAGCAAAACATTAGGACAAGAAGCACAGGTGAACGAGCTCCTCTCTCCCGGCACTCACTTACCGTTCCTACTAAGGGGTATAGAAAACCAGCCCCAACGCTGGCGCGGATGTCGCGAATAGGCAGAACGAAACCTGTAGGCACGCCTTTTTGCTCTGGGTCGTGAGACAAGGACAAGTGTGTCTTGGCCATGCAGATGGGTAGATTCCCAAAGCCCTGGGGACAGAAGTGAACAAAGGTAATGACAATGCAACAAAAAACATCTGGGCATTGTGATTATAGACTCTCCAATTTATTTGAAACATTTAACTCCCTTTATAGCCAGCTCTACGTGACCGTCCTCCAGCTTAGTTATTACGCACCAATAAGCAGAATCTCTATTGAGTAATGGAGGTAAGTATTTATAACTATATTCTACAGGTGAATATTTTATTTCCATCTAAATAACCAGTTGAAGATAATAATTTGGAATAAACATGAGAATAAAACTGGAGATGTTCTCAATATTTTAGTAATACATTCTATATTTTCTCATGGTCTTTCTACACATCCACATACCACCTGTGGATGAATGAAGAACCTGCGACTGGACCACTCAACCCAAAGCCAGTGTTCCAGGAGGGAAGGCTGCACCCAGAGTAGTGAAGCAGTGGGTGCTCAGCGGAGCTGGGACAACTCAGGGATTGCAGCTCCAAGCCCTGCTTTGTCAAGAGTTGAAAGAACAAACCAACCAAGTATCTACCTGCTTCGTGTAGACTTCGGCTTTGTGCTGAGCTTCAGGGAGCAATTCAATGTCATCTGCCCCATAGATCTTCTGCGCAATGATCCTGATTTTATCCTCAACTGGGAGCTAATGCACAAGAAAGCGAGAGTGGACATATGTGAGGATGATTAACCGGGACATGGCCACATTCCAGGTCAGAGTCCCCAAAGGGGCCAGATGTTTTTCTATATATTTATAGATATGCAATTAGTTTGATGTTTATTGGGTTAGAAACATTTTCTTTTCTTTTTTTTTTTTTTTGAGACAGAGTCTCACTCTGTTGCCCAGGCTAGAGTGCCGTGGCGTCAGCCTAGCTCACAGCAACCTCAAACTCCTGGGCTCAAGCAATCCTTCTGCCTCAGCCTCCTAAGTGGCTGGGACTACAGGCATGTGCCACCATGCCTGGCTAATTTTTTCTATATATTTTTAGTTGGCCAATTAATTTCTTTCTATTTATAGTAGAGACGGGGTCCCGCTCCTGCTCAGGCTGGTTTTGAACTCCTGACCTTGAGCGATCCTCCCGCCTCGGCCTCCCAGAGTGCTAGGATTACAGGCGTGAGCCACCGCGCCTGGCCAGAAACATTTTCTTTTACTACCAAGCCCCAGCTTTTGTAAGTGGAAAATGTCCCACAGAGGTGAAGTTACAGATATATATCGATAGACAGATATGTGTGTGTATATATAGATACACACATACATATACATTAATGTATATGTTAAGTGAGGTTTTAAATATATAAGTATAAAAATATATATATGTAAAATCTAAGTGTATCATAAACAATATCGCTGACTACCCAAGAATAATTATTTCTTCATAAATAAAAAGCATATAGATGTTCTAATACTAGAGATCTGTCTTGTCAAACCAGACCTGGGATATTGTTTATGAAATGAGACAAGCAATATCTACCCACATAACCCTCAGTTTGTGTGAGAGGCTGATGCTCCTGCTTAGGTAGGAGGATTGCTTGAGCCCAGGAGGTTGAGACCAGCCTGAGCAACATAACAAGACCCTTTCTCTACAAAAATAAAAAGATAAATTTAGCCGGGCATGGTGGTATGCTTCTGTAGTCCCGGCTACTTGGGAGGCGGAGGCAGTAAGATCGCCTTGGGCCCAGAAGTTTGAGATTGCAGTGAGCTATGATGATGCCACTGTACTCTAGCCTGGGCAACAGCGAGACTGTATCTCAGAAACAAAAAGAAACAAAAATACCATATTAGGCAAGTTTTGTTTTTTGAAAGGCGCAATAATCTATAAAAATAAAATTCTTCCTATTCCAATATTATTTTCTCCTATTATAACTAGTGATATAATTTATATAGAGGCTTAGTATAATGGACATATGAATAAAGTGACTATTTAATAATGGTTTTATAAAGATGCATGCTACACAGGTTACTTTCACATGCATCTTATAACTGGAGCTCTTTAAATGCCAAAGCACATTCAGAACTTATGAAGCAAAAGCATTTTGGTGGGGGTGGGGGCTGATTTAAGACTAGCAGATGCTGAATAAGACAAAAAGTGGCAGCCTCCTGTTCGTCAGAACAGAGAAAAGTTCCAAGTAGAAATGGGTTATAAAGTCCTTATTAACACACTCTTCCAGGTCTCTTGCTGGCCTTCAAGAACTGGAGTTCCTGCCTTAGGTGCTATGGATTGGAGCTTGGAAAGAGTGTCTATTAATGCTCTCTATTTGTGTGCAAATTTGTGTTTATAGCATTTTCTAAAAAGATGATTGATTAAATAGACTTTCAAACTAGTCTATAAAACCAAAGCTCAATAGGAGAATGTCAATGACAACAGGAGAATGAATGTTAATTTCCCACCAGCGTACTGTATCTGCAAGGGGCAAGGAGAAACAAGAGAACACTGAAACTCAATAGCAATAGTCTTTTCCTTCCAACTTTTTATGGCTTTTTTTAAAGTTTGTGATTATCTTTGAAAAACCAAGCCAAAAAACCTGCTTAGAGAATACAAACAAAATTAACTACAACATACATCCCATGTTCGTTTTTTTTTTGTTTTTTTTTTTGACATAGAGTCTCACTCTGTTGCCTGGGCTAGAGTGCCTTGGCATCAGCCTAGCTCACAGCAACCTCAAAATCCTGGGCTCAATCAATCCTTCTGCCTCAGCCTCCCAAGTAGCTGGGACTACAGGCATGTGCCACCATGCCCAGTTAATTTTTTCTATATATATTTTTAGTTGGCCAATGAATTTTTTTCTATTTATAGTAGAGATGGGGTCTCCCTCTTGCTCAGGCTAGTTTCAAACTCCTGACCTTGAGTGATCCTCCTGCCTCGGCCTCCCAGACTGCTAGGATTATAGGCATGAGCTACTTCACCTGGCCTTAAATACATTTGAATGATCTTATGAAGTAACTTTATTTCTAGGCACCAAAAGTTCTAATTCTCTGGAAACTTGAAAAAAAGAAATAAAAATATGAAGGAGGACAATCAAGGAAGAAATTGTACTTTTAACAAATATGATATGATTTGTGTAACTATTAGCATAATAGTGCTGGTAATATTCTGAAATTTCAGTTCTTTTACTGGCAGAAGCTT
>CAUYRT010030065.1:0-12663 GCA_963574885.1 Lepilemur ruficaudatus
TCAGTATTCTCTGGAGTTGAAATTGGTTGTGGATTTTTTCATCTGCTGCTATTCTTCATTTTCAGTTATAAGTTGCCTTTTGTTTACCTGCATCATTGTCAGATTAGTGGCTACAGGTTGACATGGAGCAAGTGATGTGTATTTGGATCAGTGGTATTTAGGGCCTGTAATTTACTAGTGGTGAGACACTTACGCATTGTGTTTCAAATAGGAACGATCCGTAACTATATTTCTCCAACGAACTTGTGCATAGCTCACTACTGAATTTGTGAATACAGTTGACACTTCTTTGCTGTTACCAAGTTCTTTTTCTACTGAAGAATGGGAATAGGGTAGGGGAACTGTGGGGTTTGTTGATCCATTGAAGTGAGCCACGGTCAATGTCATTTGAGAGTCACTGCTCACACCTGGAATAAAGAGGCACCAGTGGAGAGATTTCTAGCACCTAGACAAGGGGAAAATTGGGGGCCAGGAAAATGTGCCAGACCTACATAGAATGCGCCTCTAGGCCAAAGAAATCCTGCTCTCCAAAGTATGGCCCTGATTCTGTGCGGAAGCCAGCCTCAAGGTTCCCTTTCTGCCCTCTGAGATCCAGCTAATCGGGCCTCTCCTTTCATCTTCCCCCTCCCGCTTTTAGAGACGTGGCTGAATTCCCAGAAGGACCAAGAGTGGGAATGGGCCGTGTGGTGTGCTACCTGTGTTCTTGGCTTTACTGTAACAATGAATAACTTCCAAGTGAGTGGCCACTTACCCCAGAGCCTGCACCTTGGTGCCCCCTCTTGTCACTCTCCCCCTACCTTTGTCACCAACTTCATCACAACTGTCACCTGGCCTCAGCACTCAGCCTCACCCACTGCCCCCGGCCCCTGCTCTGTTTCGTCTTGTGCATCCCATCTTGTTCTCTGCTTTCCTTCCCCTCCCTCTCCCACACCCCCATGTCTTCCACTTGATCTTTTTGTACATCCACCAGTTCAATTTCATTCCCCATGCTTCCATCTCCATTCACCTCACCAAGCAGTTACTGGACCATCACCTTGGCCAGGCACTGTGCTAATCAGTATAGTGGAAGTGTAGATGACCAGGACAGTTCCCTCAATGCCATGATGAACGCACAAACCATGTGTGGTGGGGAGAATGTATGGAAACACAAATGATCACAAGTGAAGAAATCCGGGAAAACTTCACAGAGGAGGATGCATTTGAGCTGGGCTTGAAGGATGAGTAGGGTATCAAGAGGCGGCAGGGTTGGGGGGGGATAGTGTCAGATCCTGCCCCAGCTGTGCTAGGGTATGTGCTTTCCAGCCACATCTCATCTGATTCCTTCCTTGTTCCCAAACCTGGTCTCACCACTCAGGTCTCTGGCACACGTGTCTTCTCCTCCTCATTTTTCCCCTGTGACATCCCAGACTGGAGGAGTGGCTGGTATAACTTGTGACTTCCAGCTCTGCTCCCCAGGTGGAAATTCTGTTCACCTGGCTGGCACTGCCAGCATCCTCACCAGGTGGAAGGACGTGCTGAGGGTGTCTGGAAGCACTTCACTGGAGTGGCCTTCCCAGGGTTCTGTGTTAAGGACTTGAGGGCTAGGACAGAGCCTGGGGCACCCCACCTCCAACACCACTTGTACCCCACCTCCAATACCACTTGTCCCTGTAGTATTGAGGGTTGAAATTGATTGAAAGTTAATCCCTGCTGGAAGGGGAACCCCTGAAGTGTCTGTAGGGCTCCTGTCTTCCTTCCTGGTGGACTGGTACCTCCTGAGTAACCTGGGAACTCATCTACAAGCTTTGGGGCTGTGGGCAGGCATTTGGTACAGTGGCCTTGGTGCCAATTTCTAGAGTTTTTTCTGTGGCCCCTGCTTGTCTGGCATGGTGTGCCCCAGAACTCTGCCTTGAGAAGGGCGTCACTGGCAGGACTGCAACTAGGTCCCTTGAGTTTGGAAGTTGGTAGAGGAGGAGGGTGGGAAGGAAGCATGGAAGGAGTTATGGGGAGTTGTCCTGGCTCTGCCCTGCAGGTTGAGGATTGTGGAGGGCATCCTTGAATGGCTCAACTTGAATCTGGAGCCAACACAAAGGAGGAGACCCTGCAGGCCAGGTGTTCTCTGGCAGGCAGCAACACCTGCAGTGTGGTCCCCATGCTGCTTAGCAAGCCCCTGCCCTGGGACAGGTACCTCCACCCTGGTCCAGGGGCACATTCTGTAGCCCAGGAAGCCCCTGGTGTCTGGCCCCAAGCCCAGATTAAAAGTCACTCTGCAAGGATGCTGTCTGTCCCACCCCCCCGCCCTTCTCTTTGATCCCAAGCAAGCTTCCTCTCCATGTGCTCTGGCCAATTTCTCTTTGGTCTTACTTCCTCTGGTCCCTGAGAGCTTGCTTTTCATGGGCCTGAGATCAGACTTGCCCTAGGACTGTGATAACCAGGGCCCATGACACTGCTGTCCCCGGGTTTTGCAGCTCCACTCTGGCCCTGTGGAAGGTATTTGGTACCCAGGGAGATACCATACTGAATGTCCTGCAGCTGCTCACAGACATCCTGGAAAAGATTGGCTCCAGAGAGGACACAGTGGAGATGGACGCCCAGACTGTGGTGGTCAGTACAGAGAGAAGGGGCCTAGGACGTCCCGTTCTGGGAGCTTGGGGGCAGAGTTGTGGATCAAAGGGCTTGACTTCAGGGGTCAAGCAGGTACTGGGGAGGGACAAAGGGGAGAGGGTTCACACTGGCTCCTCACAGGAGCACTTTAACCTCGTTTTGGTGCTTTCGGATCTAAGAATGCATGGTGGAGAAAGGGTGGGGACAGATCCCATGGTATGCACAAGAAAACTGACAGGCAGGGCCACCAGCTTGTGCTCTCTCCTGATTCTGGGGCTGGCCTTTCTTACAAGCCTGGCTCACAGTGAGCTGTGCCTGCTGGGCAGTGACAGGAGGGACAGGGTGGGTGATGTTCTGTAGGCTATCCACTGCCTGCACCGCCACCTGCACCGTCACCTGCACCTCAGCACTCAGGAAGCCACATAAGAATGGAATCAGCCTCTTGAGAGCCTCTGACTATGTGCAAGAAGCAGAGATTACTAGAAGGGTTACAAAGAAGGATTACTAATCCTTCTTTGTATCACTTATTCACTTTCTTAAAGGGAAGTTGACATCTTACTTTGTAAAAACAATCTGGACCATCAGGCATATTCCCCACAAACATGTAATACATGGACAAACACAAAACATACGTTAACTTACGCACTCACACACACACACACACACACACACACACACACACGAAGTTCTGATAGGTTTTACCCTAAATCTCTATCCATGAGATGGTAATGCAACTCACCAGTTTGTAAAAAAGACAATTGGATCCAAATTTCTTGTGACAAAACTGGAACTTGTTTATGTGGCAAACTTTAGTTGCCTGATTCGTAACTTAATTAGGCCTGTGGATCAAAGTTTTGGGTAAAGCAGTTTCCATGGCAGTTTGATTTTAAAAAACCTCTTCAGCCATTTTTTTCCCTTCAGTTGAAAATGAGTTTTCTGTTTGCATTTTACCTAGAACTGGATGTAGGTTCTGCAGGTAGCCTTTCAATTATAAATACCATAATCAATGAGTTATCACAACATCAATATAAAAAGTTAGCAGGTTTTAGAGTAGCCAGAAAAGAGAAAGCCTGAAAGACATTTTAATTCTATATTGGTACGTCTACCATTTGAGCTCTGAATTTTCTTGATGTAATTTGCCCTTTCCCAAAAACTTGTGCACAAGAATTGGCTATAACCAACTGGAGCCCTAGAAAAGCTGGCATGCCTTTGAACCTTTCCATTTACACAAATACTTGTAAGGGCAAGCACCATAAACGAACTGGGGTGCCTAAGGGGTCGTTCTCTTTGTCTTTCCTCATTTTGAAAGGATTTGTTTCCCATTTTTCTTTAAAAGAAGCAACTGAACTGTAGTGTAGGGTTTGGTGTCATGGATCAGAGTGTGCTGATGGTGGGTGGGTCTCCTCATTGTTTCACCACTGAGTCTGTCCAACCCTCTTATGTGTCTCAGTTTCTCTCTTAGGGGTCTAATACCTCTGAGGGGGCTCAAAATGCTGAGTGATCAGCTCTTCTATGCATTTCCTGGATGAGCCTTCTTTTAATTTATTTGTTCAGGGGTTCTTTATAGGGCCACTCACGCCTCAGGAAATCACCCCAGGCAACTCCCACTCAGGACCCCTGTCACCCAGGACTGCCTTTCGGCTGGGAGGAGTAAAATGCCCTTTCTTCTTGAGAGCTGAGAAACTCATTCTGTTGTTGATCTATACAAAAGACAGACCTGTTTCCTCTTCATAAGGCATAGAAAACCAACTGAGATTAATTTTAGAATGAAAAGGGAATGGAGAAGACCCTATAGAATGCACCTCCAAATCTAAATTAGGATCTCAAACAACAATACCTAGGAAAAGAACCAGCTCTGAGTAAACCAAGATCATTAACCAAAAAATGTGAGGGCCGGCCTTCAGGAGGACTTCTCAGTTCCATCAGAGGAGAAGCTCTGTGTCAGGGGGGCCAAAAGGGCCATGCCATTACCCGGAGCCAAGTTTGGGCTACTCCTTCAGGGGTCCTGAGTCTTTTCTGAGCCCCATGTTTGGCACCAATCTTGTCAACAGTAAAGAAGCCAAACTGTGTAAAATAATTTAAAGAGGTTTATTCTGAGCCAAATTTGAGGACCATCACAAGGAGTCATGCCCAAGAAGCCTTGAGCAAGTGGACTTGCTGAGGTTCGGTTACAGTTTGGTTTTATACATTTCAGGGAGACAGGGGTTACAGGTAAAGTCATAAATCAACACATGGAAGGCGCTCATTGGTTTTGGCCCAAAATGGTGGGCCATCTCAAAGCGGGGGAGTCTTGTAGGTGATAGCTGTGTTTAAGTGCTCTTTGACTTGTAACTGATTAAAGACATGAAGATTTTGTCTAAGGGCTTGGAATTTTAAGATAAGTAAGCTTGTAAATCAGAGACAAGCCACTGGACTTATATTTGCTGTGTAAATTGAGGACCTGCAGGTTTGTCCTCAGGCCTGTTAATGGGTTACAAACGATATCTCTAAGAAGGCAGGGGGCATGATCAGGCATGTCTGACCTCCCTCCTCCTGGCAGGCAATTTAGTTTTGGGATATTCCCTTGGCCAGGAGGGGGTCCATTCAGTCATCTGGTGAGTGGGGATGCCTTACGATTTTATTTTAGTTCATCATTATCTTCAATCTTTTTAATTGTTTTTCGTGAAGGAACAGTTTTTTTCTTTTCTGGACACGTTTGTGTTTTAGCCTTTTTATATATGTCACACAGAGCTAAGTATCAGAGTCCAGGTATGGATTCCATAGCCAGTGGGTTTATCACCTCTCTTCTTGTACCTATGATTCCAGTTATCTATTCCTGCTTAATCAAACACTTCAAAGACTTCATAGTGCAAGAAGTCAACTATTTTATTATGTCCAAGGATTCTTGGGGTCAATAGTATGGAGGACAGAGTAGTAAGGCCTGCCTTTGCCCCAGGATGGCTGGACCATCAGCTGGGAGGAGTCAGGTAGCTAGGGATGAATCTGATACTTGTGTCTAGAATCTGGAAGCTTCTTCACTTATAGGTCTAGTGCTTTGACAGGATTGGCTGGAAGTCTAGGCATATCTGGGAGTGTCCACTGCACCACCCACACATGGCCTCTCCAGCTTGGCAGCCTCCAGGTACTCAGCCTTCTTGTATGCACTCCCGGCTCCCAGGGAGAGTGTTCTGGTAACTTAGGAAGCTGGAAGGCCTTTCTTGGAAGTTGCTCATTTTACACCCAGCCGTCTTTATGGCTTCCTTCCCCACCACTCTTCCACACAGCACTGACGTTTCAGCCAAGCTGGAGTAAAATATAGCACAATGAAAGGATCTGTTTTTTTCTTAACAAGTTCTTGCTAATTTGTTGGCGATCTGGATTCTGAGCATCTGATCTTTGTACTGGGTAAGAAACCCACATGTGACATCCACCATAAAAACCCTTGCCTTTGTGGGAAGAGTGGACCATTCTCTTTGACTCTCTTCATTTCTATCAAAATAATAGATCTGAAATCTAATTCAATTTAGGGGAAAAGACCATGCTTTTGGTTATCTAAAAATTATATGTGTACATGCACACAGCTGAAAAATGATGACAAAGGAGTGGGAAATGTGAGCAAAAATTGTGTGATGGGGACTTGGGGTGTTCATTTTCTCTCCTGGGGAGCAGGTCACACAGTGATAAAGGATATGGACTCTGACACCAGACTGTCTGGTGCATTCCCAGCTATGCTGTCTACCAGCTGTGTTCCCTTAGGCAAATGACTGAAGCTCTCTGTGCCTTGGCTGCCACATCTCCAAAGTGGGAATAGCTACTGTGCCTCATGCTAGGATTGTTGTGAGAATGGACATATGCAGACAGCACTTGGTAAGGATTCACTCTCAGTACTGTCTCTCCTCAAGCTTTGCATGGTAAACATGCATCACTTTTATAGGCAGAAAGTTTACATGTGAGTATATTTTAAGAGGCCACTGGGAAAGATCTGGAAAGAAACAACTGCTAAGATGTTTCCATAGGAGGGAAGAATACTAGTGACAACTTATGTTTATTGAGAAAATACTCTGTACCAGGCACCGTTGGATGTATTGCCACCACTATTTTGCAAATGAGGGGAAGGAGGCACAGAGAGGTGAGGCACTGACCTGAGGACACACAGCCAGTGACTGACTGACAGAGCTGGTGCTCCCAGGGCAGTAGGAGAGCTGAGCAGGTTCTGGAGGGGATGGAGCTCCCCATCTAATAGCCTGCAGTGGTGAGTCCACACCCAGCCGAACTCAGGGTCTTCTTGCTCTCCATTCTAAGGGAAGGAGACATGTGATGGGGACCTTAGGTATTTTAAAATGTGCAGGACATTATCATTGTCTCTTGCACCCTGCTGTGCAACATTGTCAGGGCTTCTTCCTCCTGCCTGTCTGAAACTCCGTGCCCTGTGACCAACTACCCATGTCCTCCCTCTGCCACCCCCAGCCTCTCATCACCATCAAACTACTGTGCTTCTATGAGGTCAGCTTTGCAGATTGAACACATAAGTGACATCACGCTGCAATTGCCTTTCTGAGGTGATGGATGTGTCAATCAACTTTGCCATATTCCACATAGTGCACATATACCTAAACTCACATTGTACCCCATACGTGTCCTCAACTATGACTTGTCTATTAAAATGATACGAATAAAACTATAATAAATAAAATAAGATGCAGGAAGTGTGGCGGGACCGCCCTACATACTTGTGTCTTGGCTTCTGCCGTCCCCAGCATTTGCTGGCACCACCTTGTTTGCCTGTTTGTTGCAGATGTTTTGGGCTGGCAAGAAGCAGGCTGCTTTCAACATGAAGTTGGCAAGTCTCCTAGTGAGCTTGCCAGAAGAAGAACTTAAATTTCAGAATATTACTGGCACTATTATGCTAATAGTCACACAAATCATACCACATTTGTTAAAACTACAATTTCTTCCTTGCATGTCCTCCATATTTTTATTTCTTTTTTAAAGCTTCCAGGGAATTAGAACTATGGGTCCCTTGAAATACAGTTACTTCACAAAATAATTCAAATGTATTTGAATCTCCCATATTTGCATTGTAATCTCTGATGCCAAAAATAAAATAAAATAAAATAAAACCCAAGGCATTGCTGAAGGGGTGAGAGCCGGGGATGGATTTTAAGGACAGCAGCACTGGGTGACAGCTCACTGGGCTTTTGAGCACAAAGAAAATCCACGCTGGGGAACAAAGTGGACCTGGTGGGTTGGAGGGGCCCTCTCATCTCCAGGCTCCAGGCTGTGTTGCAGCTCACTCTGCTTGGCTCGGATGCCTCTGCAGGCTGCCAGCTGCTTCTTGCCGGCTCCCACCCCCAGCTGTAACCCGCAGCTATGAGTGTGTTGCTTGCTCTCTGTACTCCAGCTGTCCACGGCATTCACCACCACCACCTTGTTTGCCCATTTGCAGTGGATCTTTTGGGCTGGCAGGAAGCAGCATATTTTCAACATGAAGTTGGCAAGTCTCCCAGTGAGCTTCTGCTGGCCCTGGCCCTTTTTTACAGGGAGAAGATTAGGTCTTCCCCTCTGGCTGCCCAGCCTGGAAAGAGTTGACTTCCCTGGATTTTCCTGGGGACAGGTGTCTTCTCCTTGCTCTCTGCCGTGGCTGCTGGTGCTGCGGGTGGAGGGGGAGGCCATGGGGCCATACTGGGGGCTGTGCTGGGATTGGGACTCATCTGCAGGCTGCGTAGAGGACTGGCAGTCACTGTGGCTTTCCTGGTCTCCTGTGGCATCTCCTGCCCATTGATCCAAATGTCCTTCATAAGTTGAAAGAGCATGAGCCTCTCCTTCGGATCAAAAGTGAGGAACTTTTTCAGAAATGTTTTCAGTTCCTCTGAAAAGAAAATAGGTGTCTCAACCTTGCATGTGTGATGTTGCTTTTAGGGTTCCCCCAATTCTCTCCATCAAGTGGAATAGTCCTGGCTGTCATGGTGTAGAGGACAATCCCGAGGCTCCACACATCCACCTGTGGTCCCATATAGTCCTCATTCAGAAACTTTTGGGGCACAAAAACAAGGAGTTCCACAGAATGTGTCCAGCTACTTCCCTTCATTAAAAGTTGTGGCAAAGCCAAATTTAGCTAGTTTGATGTTGTCATCAAGTAGGATGTTTTGGGGCTTCAGGTCCCTGTGGATGATTTGGTCTCACGGCAATACTGCATGGCAGCTGGGTCTGTTGGAATTTGGCTGAGGCCTCCTGCTCCAGGTGGCCATGTCTCAGTATGCACTGGAGAAGGTCTCAAGCACTGGCATATTCTTTTATTTAAATAGAGGGTGACTTCAGTCTCAATGACATCCAACCACTTGAGGATATTTGGATGATTCAGGTCCCACATGGCTTTGACCTCCATGTTAACACTTTTCAGGCCACGGAGGCTCTGATTGGACATTGTTTTGATGGCTACCTTGGTCCCAGTAGGAAGGTGCCGGGCTAGCATCACCCTAGTGATGCTGTACCAGCCAGTTTTCTTCAGGTGCTTATAGTTGTTAAGCACCTCAGTGAACAAATTGGAGGCCAAGCCCTGCTTCTTGGTCACCTCTATCTGTGCTAACTCTACACTAGCTATGCTAAGTAACTGCTGAACAATACCAGCTATACTACCTTGGCTAGGAATACCGGCAGTACTAGCTATATGAACCAGGCTAACAATACCCAATAATACTAACTATGCTAACTATATATGCTAACACTGCTAACAGACAATCTAACCGTACTACACTAGCACTACTAGCAAACAATACTGACTATACTATTCTGACACTACTGAAAAACAATACTGACTGTGCTGACTACACAAAATATGCTAACTAACAAAGATGAAACGGTCTCGCTATGATGAAACTCTACAGGTCACTGGCAGTGTCCTGAGTGATAAGCACTGATTATGGAATTACTAAAACCTACACTCAGCCTAAGGTTTAGTAATTCTATAACCATGGCTCCTTCTGATGTCAGAGCAAGAAATGGGCCAATAATGGCTGAGTATAATACACAGTGGCTTTTTTTCTTTTTTCGTCACAAGAACATTTTCCTCTTTAAGGAAAACAAGTGTTTTATGATCACGTGGTTATGGAGATTGATATTTAAATCTACAGTGATACCACAGTGAATGGGCACAATCTTGCTGATCTCAGGAGCTGAGCAGGGTTGGGTCTGCTTAGTACTTGGATGGGAGATTGATATTTAGTTTATTAGAAATTTATATACAGTGCTTTAGGGATATTTCCATTTATAGTAGGAGCTCACAGTGCAGGTTGAGAAAAATTTCTCAGAGTGTAAGATATTTATGTAAAAAAGTTTATTTTACCCTTTAGATGGACAGAGAGAATGAGAAAGAGGAGGGAGAGAGAGAGAGAATGGGGGGTGGAGAGAGCAGGGAGATGGCCTGGCATCACAAAGAAGGAGAAGGGGGATGCCAGCAGCAAGGCCAAGTGGCTTGCTGCTTTTATGGGGACAAAGAGAAAAATAGTAATTGTTGTGGAGTAATTAGCAGGTAGTGGAAAGTTGTCTACCTTTCTTGTTTCTTATGTTCCTAGAAACTTGGTTATCCCTGAAATGTAGTCAGGCCTATAACAAGGATGTGATTTTTGCCCCTGAGATATGGTTTTGGCCAGGAAATGAAGGCCTAGAGTTTTCCCCCATGCTCTCTCATCTGGGAGCTTCTCAGGAACATCTTTAGGCAATAGAAATAAATCCGAAAGGCTGTGAGTTGGTAAATGTAAAGAAAGAGATTTACATTTCCTTTCTTTTGGCCCTTTTCTGATATTTGTGAAAACAGAGTCTCAGCAGGTTTCCTGCCAGCAGAGAGATCTCATAAGATTAACCTTTAGCTGTCATTAGAACATCTGGGGATTATGGCTGGGCACGGTGGCTCACGCCTGTAATCCTAGCACTATAGGAGGCTGAGGCGGGTGGATTGCTCAAGGTTAGGAATTCCAAACCAGCCTGAGCAAGAGCAAGACCCCATCTCTACTAAAAAATAGAAAGAAATTAATTGGCCAACTACAAATATATAGAAAAAATTAGCCAGGCATGGTGGCGCATGCCTGTGGTCCCGGCTACTCAGGAGGCTGAGACAGAAGGATTGCTTGAGCCCAGGAGTTTGAGGTTGCTGTGAGCTAGGCTGACGCCATGGCACTCTAGCCTGGGCAAGACAGTGAGACTCTGTCTCAAAAAAAGAAGAAGAAAAAAAGAACACCTGGGGATTAGAGATTTTCCTGTTATTTCAACAAGGCCCTCCTTACAGTTTGAAAATCTCTAATAACTTTAGGCTTTTAAAGACCTCATGAAGTATATACTTGAAACCACACACACACAAAAATCCAGACTTGGAAGAAAAATTCACTAAAGAAATTGAAATATTAAAGAAAAATCGAACAGAACTTGTGAAAATGAAGAATTTATTGAAAGAATTACCAAACAGTGGAAAGCCTCAAGAATAAGTTGGATAAACAGAAGAAAGAATGTTGGGAATTGTAGATAACATCTTTCAATTAAACAAGTCCATCACAGAGATACAGCAGAGAAACATGAGAAAAGAGCAGAGCCTAGAAGAAATGTGGGATTGTGTAAAGAGTACTAACATGAGAATTGTAGGCATCCCTGAGGGTGAAGAAGAAAATACACAAGGCTTAGACAAACTATTTGAGGATGTAATGGAGAAAAATTTCCCTGGCCTTGCTAGAAATCTAGATCTCCAGGTACAAGAAGCTCAAAGGGCTCCTGGGAGATTCATTGCAAACAGGAAGACATCACAACACATAGTAAACAGACTGGCCAAAACAAACAAGAAAGAGGCCCCCCTATGAGCTGTAAGGTGAAAGAAGCAGGTAACCTTCAAAGGAAAACTCATCAGACTAACTGCATACTTCTCAACTGAGACCTTACAAACAAGATGACACTGGGACCCCATTCTCAGTCTTCTCAAACAGAATATTGTCAAGCTAGAATCTTCTATCGTGCAAAACTAAATTTCTTCTATGAAGGAGAAATAAAGACCTTCTCAGACAAGCAAAGACTGAGGGAATTCATCAAGACAAGACCTGCCCTCCAGGAAGTACTCAGAACAGTGTTACACATGGAGCTGTACAATAAATACTAGTGTAAAATCATCCAAAAGCTAAAGGTCAAAGGCCAGATACCACAGTGGCTCAAGAGAGAAAGCAAAGCAACAAAGTTCAACTCAACAAGATGAACAGAAATCTTTCCCCACTTATCAATTCTTCCAGTAAATGTAAATGGCTTGAACTGTCCACTAAAGAGAAATGGGCTGGCTGAATGGATAAATATACATAAGCCAGGTATCTGCTGTCTTCATGGAACACATCTAACCCAACAAGGATGCCTTCAGACTCAAGGTGAAGAGATGGAAAACAATATTCCATGCAAATGGAAGCCAAAAGAAAGCTGGCAGAGCAGTTCTGATTTCAGATAACTTAGTCTTCAAATCAACAAAAGTAATAAAAGACAAAGATATAAAAGTATATAAGCAATTCTAAATGTTTATGCACCTAACTCAGGTGCAGCCAGATGCTTAAAACAAACCCTACTTAATCTAAACAAAATGATAAACAGCAGCACCATAATAGCTGGGGACTTCAACACCCCTCTGACAGAACAGGACAGATCCTCCAAACAGAAAATAAACAAAGAAACAATGTACTTAAATAGGACTCTAGAATAAATGGGCCTGACTGACAGTTACAGAACATTCTACTCAAAAACTACTGAATATAGGTTTTTCTCATCAGCTCATGGGATATTCTCTAAGATTGACCATATCCTAAGCCACAAAGCATGTCTCAAAAAATTTAAAAATGTAGAAATTATACCATGCATCTTCTCAGACCATAGTAAAATAAAATTAGAATTAAACTCCAACAGAAACTCTCATCTCTACACAAAGTCATGGAAACTAAACAACCCACTGCTGAATGATTGTTGGGTTAAGGAGGAAATTAAGATGAAAATCAAAAGATTCTTTCAACTAAATGATAAAGAAGACACAAGCTATCTAAATCTGTGGGACACAGCTAAAGCTAAAGCTGAGAGGAAAATTTATATCCA
>CAUYRT010030066.1:0-83281 GCA_963574885.1 Lepilemur ruficaudatus
GTATATGCCTAGAAGTAGAATTGCTGGGTCATGTGGTAACTCTATGTTTAACCTTTTGAGGTTGTTTTCCTAAATAGCTGCAGCATTTTACATTCTCACCAGTAGTGGCTGAGGGTTCCAATGTCTCCACATTCTCACCAATATTTATTATTCATTGTCTTTTTTATTATAGCTCTCCTAGTGGGTGTGAAATGGTATTTGATTGTGGGGTTTGATTTGCATTTCACTGATGGCTAATGATGTTTTTTTATTTCAGAATATTATGGGGGTGCAAACATTTTGGTTCCATATAATGCCTTTGCCTCCCCTAAGCCAGGGCTACAAGTGTGCCCATCCCTCATACAGTGCACTCTGCATCCATTAATTGTGAGTTTACCCACCCTCACCACTCCCCTCCCACCTCACCGGTACCCAATGAATATTACTGCCATATGAGCACCTTAGTGTTGATCAGTTTGTACCAATTTGATGGTAGGTACATGTGGTGCTTGTTTTCCCATTCCTGGGATCCTCACTTTGAAGGATGGGCTCAAGCTCTATCCAGAATAATGTAAGAGGTGCTAGTTCACCATTGTTTTTTGTAGTTGAATAGTATTCCACAGTATACCTATACCACAGTTTATTAATCCACTTACATATTGATGGGCACTTAGGTTGTTTCCACATCTTTGCAACTGTGAATTGTGCTGCCATAAACATTCGAGTGCAGATGTC
Organism: Lepilemur ruficaudatus; assembly: GCA_963574885.1. NCBI lineage: Eukaryota > Metazoa > Chordata > Mammalia > Primates > Lepilemuridae > Lepilemur > Lepilemur ruficaudatus. The sequence goes on from CAUYRT010030066.1 coordinate 715, forward strand.
TTTATTATAGAGTATCTTTTTTTCCTTTGGGTAGATGCCTAGTGATGGCTAATGATATTGAGAATCTTTTCATGTGCTTATTGAACATTTGTGTATCTTCCTTGGAAGAATATTTATTCATATTCTTTGTACATTTTTAATTATTTTGTTTGTCTTTTTATTGTTGAGTTGTAAGAGTAATAAGACCTTGGCTGGGCACAATGGCTCACACCTATAATCCTAGCACTCTGGGAGGCCGAGGCGGGAGGATCGTTTGAGCTTAGGAGTTTGAGACCAGCCTGAGCAAGAGCAAGACACCATCTCTACTAAAAAAATAGAAAGAAATTAGCTGGACAACTAAAAATATATAGAAAAAATTAGGCATAGTGGCACATGCCTGTAGTCTCAGCTACTTGGGAGGTGGAGGCAGGAGGATTTCCTGAGCCCAGGAGTTTGAGGTTGCTGTGAGCTAGGCTGACGCCACGGCACTCTAGCCTGGACAACAGAGGGAGACTCTGTCTCAAAAAAAAACAGTTATAAGACCTTGATCAGGTAAATGATTTACAAAAATTTTCTCCCATTCTGTGCATTGCCTGTTAACTTTCTTGAATGGTGTCCTTTGAAGCACAATCTACCTTTTTCTTTCGTACTGTCTACTTTTAGTACCATATCTAAGAAATTGTTTCCTAATCCAAGGACTCAGAGATTTATGCTTTTAGCTTTTAGGTTTAGGTCTATCATCCGTTTTGAATTAATTTTTATACACGGTGTGAGATAGGTGTCCAAATTCATTCTTTTGCTTATGGCTACCCAGTTATTTCGTGTCATATATTTTTGTAAATAAAGTTTTATTGGAACACAGGCACATCCATTTCTTTACATATTAGCTATGGTTTAACATATTATCAAGTTATAATGGCAGAGCTGAGTAGTTACTGGAGAGCCTGTATGGCTTGTAAGCCTAAAATGTTTATTATTTCTTTCCTTACACAGATACACACACGCAAATGTTTTCTGGCTCTGCTATAAATAGTTTTTGAATAACTAAATAAATTAATAAATGATGTTTGATATATAAATTTGTGACTATCAATACTACTTCTAATGCCCAGAGAAAAAATGTCCCTGGCTCTTGCTAAGAGCAAACAGCTTCAATGACTTACTATAAAAGAATCTTCTCACATGGAAATCAAGATGTGAATTCAAGTCTGAGCCTTGACATTTGTATAGCTTATTCGGGAAGAAGCCATTAGTGTCATGCTCCCTGAATCCCATGTCCCTGCTCAGCTTTCAGAGGGTGACAGCAATGCTGGATCTCTGATGGAACTGGGGCGCTCACATCCCTGTCTGCCCTGACAAGGGGCCCCTTGATAAGATGAGGATACCAGGTGAGCGTGGAAGGGGAAACCCCATGTCTTCTACCTGTGACAGCAGAAGCCCTCAAGCAGTTGTCGGAGCAACTGAATCAAGTCCTCCCCGTGAGGCTCCAAAACACCGCTGTGTTCCCCTTGGAGAGAAGTGTCCCCAGTAGAATCTCAGCCTCTCTGATGGAGACCAGCACCCTTGCCCAGTGTCCCATTGCCCGCATCTGTGATCATCCCGAAAGCCTCCCCAGTTGGACTTCTGATTTGCTCTTTGTTAAAATGTCTTGTGGATGGCGAAAGAGCCCAGTCTTCGGAATTAGACAGCGATGGCATCTAATCTTACCCCTCCTTTGCTAGCTGTGCAACCTTGGCAAGTTAATTTTATCCCTTTGAGCCTTACATCCTTCATCTGAGAAGCAGGGAAGAACAATAAATATATCCGGTTATTGTGAAAATTTAAGGCTATAATCTAAATAAATCATCATCCTACAGGGCCTGGTGCATTGGAGGGGATCAGAAAAGAGGAGTTATTGATAGTACTCATATCCCACTTTAAAATTGAGTAATCCTCAGCCAGTCTGACCCAGGTATAGCAGAAAATATATGAATTTTCTATAAAGCTTTTTCTGATGCTTTCGAAAGTATTTGCTCCTTCCTCTGTGCACATAGTACCATGTCATATCACCATTACAGAACTTCTGCCCTACTTCTGTGTTCCCAAGATGCTAATTGTCTTTGGACGGCCAATATCTACAATAGTAGCTGGCACACATGGTTCTCGGTAAGTATCTGAACGTCTGTGTTCATGTTATAAGTTCTTTTCTTCCCAGATGAGTGATGTGTGCAAGGGACCACAATCCAGAAATCATTGGGATCCAAATGAGTGAGGTTCTTTGGGTCTAGGATCTTCTGCTCTAAGCTATTGAGACAAAATTCCAGAAGCTCGTTTCAGAGACTGGCTCCTTCTTAGGCCTGGAGGAGATCTGTGAGCCGTGAGCTCCATCTCCAGGCCTGTCACATCTCTGGGCCCTACTTCTTCACCCAATTAGTTCAGAGCTTCCCTCCTGGGACCCACAGTTTATGGAACAATCAGTAATTGGAGTATATTCACAAAGCAACCAGAAAGATAAAATTCAGTAGCAGCTGAAAGGATCATGGAGTTGTAGGCAATTAACATAGGAAACTTGGAAATATGAGAATTTTAAATAGACATACTCTTTGACTCAACAAATCTCACTCCTATAGTTTCATCCTAGTAATTACATAAGTGCTCAAAGATAAATGTACAAGGATGTTCATGGTAGCATTGTTTTTTAAGAAAAATATGTGTATAGGCCAGGAGCGGTGGCTCATGCCTGTAATCCTAGCACTCTGGGAGGCTGAGGCGAGAGGATCACTCAGGAGTTTGAGACCAGCCTGAGCAAGAGCAAGACCCCGTCTCTACTAAAAATAGGAAAATTAGCTGGGTGTTAATGGTGTGCACCTGTAGTCCCAGCTACCTGGGAGGCTGAGGCCAGAGGATCACTTGAGCCCAGGAGTTTGAGGTTGCTGTGAGCTAGGCTGACGCCATGGCACTCTACTTAAGGAAACAGAGTGAGACTCTGTCTCAAAAAAAAAAAAAATGTATATAGAGTTGAAGCAATCAAAATTTCCACAAATAGAAAATTGTGAATATATCCATATAGTAAAACATAATGCAGACATTAAAAAGGATGAATTTTAGAACTTTCATAGACTGATGTTGGGAGCTTAAATTGGCACATTTTAGAAAAGTGACAATTTCACTTCTAGGTGTATACCCCAAATAAATGTCTTTTTAAGTGTACCAAAAGGAATGCGTAAAGAATCTCGATTTGTAATGGCCCCAAACTGTAAACAACCTAAAGTTTCATCAACATAGAAATGGATAAATCACGTATTATGTAGCCATACGATGGAGTATTATAAAATAAAAATGAACTACAGCGACACAAAAATACATGAATGAACCGCACAAAATGTTGAGCAAAGAAACGAGACACAAAAGAACATGTAGTGTATGATTCGTTACATAGGAAGTCAAAATCAAGCAAAATTGATATATATTTGAAAGCAGGAGAGGGAAGGAAGTGATGATTAGGAAGAAGTACTGGGAAATGTGTCCTGGGAGCAGGGGGCTGGCAAAGGTCTGTGCATTGTCCTTCCCGGTGGTTCTATTATCTGTGACTTTTTCTATATGTTTGTTATATTTCAATAAGAAAAAAGTTCAGGAAAAAAACGTGTCCCATAGATTAAACAAAGATCATGGAACAGTATATACAGTAATATCTAAAAAGAGAGATTAGCTTATGGATAGAAAATTCTGGAAATATATACACCCAGATGTTATTAATAAGAGTGACTCCACTTGGCAGGAGAGTTTTCACTTGCTATCTTATACATTTCTGTACTGTTGAATTTTTAACAACATCTATTACTTTATACAAGGGGGAAAAAAGATGCTTCTCTTGTGAAAAATGGAGAAAGCAGGGTCTTAATTCTGCCAGGTTGCCGGGTTGGTCAGCCCAGGGGAAACAGCTTAAAATGAGGCTTCCAATTTATGTAACTGAAACAGTCCCCCATGGCTGTGGGGGGTGAACCACATCCACACGCTGACCACGGCCTGCTGTCGACGTGCCTCCTCCAACCTGGGGCATCAACATCCTCAATGCAGCACCCCAGGTCCCCCAACGCCATCCCCGTTCATCGCCTCAGTTGCTAGGCAATGCATAATTAAATTTTGGAACACCTCCTCCACCCTGGATACATTATCCTGGAAATTGGACTTTGCATCTGGCAGTCTTAGAAAGCAAAATTCCACTCCCCCCTTCCCCAGCCCCACATTCTTCGGTTTGCAATTGACTCACAATTTAATTAAAATGATTCCAGGGACATCTGGTCTCCTTTTCTAGGAGTGCATTTGCAGTTGGTTTCTCTGGGTGTGTTTTTGTTTGCAAGCCATGGATTTATTTATGGAGACAGAAAAGCTCATTTTCCTCTCTTAGGTACATCTTTGTGATCTTTATTAATGCTCTGTTTTGCAGGCCACGACTGTTCCTCTGCATTGTAAGCTTCTAACGATCTGTAGCTCCCTGAGCTCTGCTTAGCCAGTAAGTGGCCAATGACGTCACCAAGGCACCTGCCACGCTGCTGACCCCACCTGGTACATAGGGTACCTGTTCACTGCTGGGAAATGCAGAACACAGTCCCTGCCTCCACCTTCATGCCCAGGCCCTGTTGCATTTACCATTAACAGAACAATTTGGTAGCTATTTTCTTTAGTACCTATAGTCGCAAATAAATGTAGAATGAGCTCTTAAAGAGACATGTGTGGCCGAGGAGAATGGGAAGGACGGAGCCAGGAGCTGGCTGGCCAACCACCTGCCTTTCTGAGTCGCTGTTCCACCTGCCCCACAGGTGGTTGGACTTCCTAGCATTTCTCAAATGTTATTTCCGTCCTTTCATGATCTGTTCTGTATCTGCATGCCTCCTATACTATTATTTACACATTTTTCTTTAAGTTGACTCTCTTTCCCCACCATAAATATGTGTATTTATAATAGGAACTGTAAATCACTGCATAACTGGTAAAATATTAACGTTCACCATAAATAGAACATAACTGTAAAATGAGTGTAACAAAAAACTCCAATATTATTAACTTGTAGTTAGATGTTGTTGTCTGCCAAAGCTCTGTGCTCAAAACTTGTTCTCTCTTTGTTAAAAAGGAAGATCAGCAAATGTTTAGAGACTTGTTAGAGGCATACTAGTAACACGGTGAGACCTTCTCCTTCAGCAATGGAAGAAGGACCAAAAAAGAACTGAGAAGGAAGTGAGTTCCTGATTATGGGATAATTTAAAAAGACAGTGACCTGGATCATCTTGAAAGTCCGTTGTGAGTCTAGCAATCATGAGAGAACAGACCGTGGCAGAGGGCAATCGCAGGCTCTAGGAGCCGACGCTGAGGCCATTTGCACTGATGTGGGAGACGAGTCCTGCCTCACGCTTCCACAGTCTGCAAACAGTTGTCTGGTCACCTGAGCCATGTGATTCCCAGCCTTAGTTTTTTTGTCCAATACTCCCCAGTGTTTTACTCAGGGGGCTTTCTGTTGCAAGGAACATAAACCTAGCAAAACACCTTCAATTAACACATTCTAAGGCTAAAAGCGTCACATGGCATTCAAGGGCAGGAATTGTCTTGGGGTTACCATGTGAACTGGAGCTGAGCTACTCATTCTAGCCCTTTCAGGAGCCACCTGGTCTTCCCTCAGTCACAGCTTCTCTGCCATGTGGCCCAGGATGGCCAGGCTATTGCTGCAAGCTATAGGGCTCTCCTTCTTCCAACTGTTTCTCTAAGCATGAGTATTTAAGACAGATAATCAGATTGATGCAGCTATAAACTGGCTCTCCTGAGGTCAAGGGACCAATGCTGGGCTATTCAGGGGACACTCCTGCACAAGGAACACTCTAGCACTCTTTGCTCAGGGAGAAAGATGCAGGAGGATGGTCTAACTGGAAGGGCAAGAACTGCAGTGACATTATGTCTGAGATGTCCTCCCTCTGCATTCTCAGAGCTGGGGGCAGGCTTCATGCTGCCTGGTTAATTGCTGGTCTTCACCCAAGAAATTGACCGCCTGCCCTCTCTATCTGACGGATCTCATTTGTGACTATACAGTGAATTGGAAACCTGGAAGGGCCATTACAGGCAGCTTCTCTGATTTGCTACAACCTTTGACTCCAGGAAGGTGTGCATGGGTACAGTGGAGGGGATACTCTTAAGTAAGATCTTTGATTGATCTGCTAATTCAGTGGTCCCCAACCTTTTTGCACCAGGGACTGGTTTCATGGAAGACAGTTTTTCCACAGACTGAAGGTGGGGGTGAGGGGAGGTAGGCGGAGCTCAGTGGTCCAGTCCCTGACAGGCCACAGACTGATACCCATCCACAAGCCAGGGGGTGGAGACCACAGCACTAATTTGTGCGTTAGTCCATCTGTGAAAGGTCTGGTTGGGTATTATGGGAAGAGCTGGAGCAACGTAAGTAGATGTGAGTCCAAATGTGAGTGCGGCTGCCATGAACTAGCTATTTTACCCTGAATACTTATTTGCACCTGTTTTCTCTTCTGCAAGGTTGGGATTCTAAAAGACCTGTATCTTGCTAATTACCTGAATTTGATCATTACACATTGTCTACAATATCACTCTGTACCCCATAAATGTGTACAATCATTACAAGTCAATTTAAAATAATATTTCAAAAAAGAAAAGAGTTGAATTTAAAGTTTAAAGAAAATGAAATGAATTCAAAGCAGATATGAAAAATAAGTAAGTAAGAAATCAAAAGACTGGTATCCGAGATGCTTTTGTGAGGATTAAATAGAATTTTATATTCTTCGGTCCTGAGCATTCACAATCTTGTGGGAAAGACTGAAATGTAGAACTGAACGTGAATGCAGCGTGCCACAAATGTCAAGAGAAGGTGTTACAAAGTGTTTGGAAAACCCAGAGGATGGAGCGCTGGCTCTGCCAATGAGGAGGCTGCATTGTACCTGTACCTTGGAGGGCGGGGCCTCTCGCAATGCAGAGAACAGGGGACGGGATGCCGGGTGAAGGGAAAGCTTGAGCAAGGGTGACGAGGCAGGATGTGTGACGTGTGTCCAGGGGGTGTGGTGCAGCTCATGCACGGAGCTTAAGCCCGGCTGATGCAGGGGGGACCAGAGAGGTGGGGAGGGCTTGCAATACCACCTTGCTTTTGCCACCGTCTCCCACCTGTCCCCAGTCGCTTTTGTCATTGCTTGAGCTTGAGTAAGAGGGAATTGTCACTGAGGGTCCCTCTGCAGGGATATTTCAGATATGGTAGCAAGAAACCATTTCTGGCCAGAGAGGTATTTGGTGGAGGGCATGGAGAACTTTGCTACATAGTTAAGCAGTAGTGGAAAGCAAACCAAGACAATTGTGGGAAATTATTACTTTAATTCAATCAGCGATAGCCTTTTCACCTTCCTCCCGGCAGGCAGAAAGGATGGGAAGAGAAGAGGCAGGCTGCTCACGTTCTTGAGCTGGTGTCAAATGTAAAGAAAATTTAGTGCATCATATAAACCTCTGGTAATGGTCCCTCCATACTCTCTATACTTCTAACGCAAGTGAACTCTTAGTTATTAGATGCATAAACCTCAGCAAACCTCAGTCTCCTCGTGTTTAGAATGGGAATAATAATCCTTGATCTGCTTCTATGAAGGAGCTGCCATGAACTTCAAAACTAAGGAATCCATGTGAAACGGCTTTGAAAGCTGAGAAGTACCATATAAATGGGAAAAATTATTCCATAGCTGTGATATTACTGTATAAACAATTTTGAACCCTGCATTTTTCATTTAATATTATACCGTATACATTTTCCATATTACTGGAAACCTCTTTATTCTTGCTTTTTAGTAGGTACCTTCCATCCCATAAACAAGGTGTACCCCAAGTTACTTATACACTCCTTTATTATTGGGTATTAAGATTGTCTTCCATTTTCTGCTAACAGGATTAATATTAGGAATACCCACTTTTGTACACACAAGAGTTTTTTTCCCTCTTTAAAATATCTCAAATTATTTTCTTGGTGTAAAAAAATCATTATGGTTAAAAAAAAATGAATAGTTTTCAGATTCTGGATACATATCGACAGATAGGTGCTGAATTCTTTCCAAAAGGCTTGTGCAATTTTTCACTCCCACTCTTAGTACACGGGCGTAGGTGCTGGATCCTTGCTGACCTAGGCTGTAAAGTGCTGAGGATGGGGCCTGTGCCATCATGGCTCACCACTGTCCCTTTGGAGTCCAACACGGTGTAGGGGATGTTGTCAGAGCACAATCATTTCTGCTGACAGATGAATGATGAAGTAGTATCTACCTTGTCAAGCATGTATCCACACACATGACTGATACACTATTTAATGTTGAGCTTCCTAATGGCAGCAAAAGGTATATCCATGAAAGAATGAATTCATGCTATGGAAACAAAGCTAAATAAAAACCTAAGCATAGTGGGAAGTACTAGAAGGCTTTGCTACTATACCACATGATCACACGATTCTGGTACCAGCTGCCAATCTCTTTTACTTGAAGAATTACCCAACGTATGGTCTGGCTTCTTAAAGAAAAGCAAGCAGCTTCTACGTTGTATGAAGCACAGAAAAACCTACCACTGGAAAGAAGTGACCAAATGATTGTTCCACTCAGGCTTCTTAATAATTCCAGCATTTTCTTCCCATTTCTGAGTAGGTTATATTGTCCCCAGGAGGAAAGGATCACTAGACCCTTGGGTCTGACTGCATAGACTCAGCCCCCCAAGAGGGGATTGGCCCCAGAAAGGAAGGCAATGCTTGTCCTGCATTGACTCGGTGCCCTAGTTCGAAAACTCTAGGCAGCCCGCCCCTCTCCTCCCAATCCTGTCTACCTGGCAAGAAGAAGGTGAAGGGCTCCCATTGATTGAGCAGGAATTATGCCTGGCACCATGCCTGCCTTATCTCATTTCATCTTCTGAAGAATCTAGAACTTAGGCACCAAAATCTCCATGTTAAAAATGAGGAAACTGAGGCTTAGCCTTCCTCAGAGCCACCCAGCTGGGAGGTGGCTGAGCCAGGATTCAGATGCCACTACCCCCAAGCTGTTGTCCCCAAGTCCCTCTGATGCTGTGTGAGGAACATATAACATATAAGAAAGACCATCCGTCCCCTCCCCTGGGTCCCCATGGCCTCTTTCCCTGCCAGCTCCAGCTTTTTTGATGTGTTGAGTTTCAATCAATACCCTCTTCACTCACTCTGCCTTCACGAGGCCTTTCCCATAGCCCCAGTTGACAGGGACCTCATCTCATGCATAATATCTGTCACTCACTCCTGGAGTGATACTGGACAAGCCGTTTAACCTCTGACTGAGCTTCAGCTTCTCATTTGTAACAAGTGGACAGTCACATTGCCCACCTCTCTTCCCTGAACTTTCTGCCTTCCCCCCTGCTCCCTTTTCCCTCCTTTCCTCCTTTCTTCCCCTTTTTCTTTCAACAAATCTTTGTTGGATGCCTACTAAGCACTGGCTATTGGGATAGATTTGATCATGCCTTAGACAGAACTAGACATTGACACTACAGCTTCTAGACCTGGGGACTCCCTCCGTGTATTTTTTACCTTGGGCATGTTATCCACTATGATTATTTTTGATATTGAGATAAAATTCACATAGCACAATGCTATTATTTTTACACCTGCTTTGCTTCTTATCTCATGCTGCTTAAAACCACTGGGGTTGTTGATGTGTGCAGACACGGTTAGCCTTGCAGCCGTAGCGCTCGGTAGAGTGAATGAAACGCAGTAACTACAGTAAATGCTCAATGGATACTAATTACATGAATGAATACAGTTTATTCTCTCATGAAAGCTTCAGTTCCTGGGCAGTCTGGGCCATGTCAATATCAGAGCTGGAGGTGGCCCCGAGGAATTTCTGAGTCGATTCACTCATGTGGCTGAGTAGGGTTTGAAGGTCACACACACACTGAGTTAGTGACAGATCTCCGTACAATCACAGTGCGTATCCGCCTCCTCGTGCCCCGTAAGGTTCAATGGCTGCTACTGTCTTCAGCACCCTGTCTATGCTGTTCTGGAAGATAGAACAGGGGGAGGCCAGCACAATGCGTGTTGTCTCTGGAGATTGCCAGAGGGCGCCTGGAGGTGTCAGGAACAGAGCTCGGCTCTTCCGTGATCCAGCCCTCTGGGGAAGACACCGGAAGCCCCTCGCTGCGGCTGCAGGCCATCAGAAGCCCTGGGCGGTGACGGGGTGCAGAGATGCCCCGCTGATCAACTCCGTTCCTGGCTGCTCAGGGGCACTCAGGTTGTCTTTGATGCCCGAAGATGACTCAGCTGTGAACTGCTCCGGCTAACCCCGGCGTTAATGAGGTCTTTGAACTAAACAAAATTCATATCTGTAGTTGAGAGCACAGAGGGAATCACTCCCGGGTTGACAGCACAGAGCTCCTCATTAGCCATTTCTCTGCAACCTGCAGGCAGGACCCTGCAGGGCAGCCACGCTGAGGGTCAGAGAGAGGGGGCTCCGGTATCACGGGGGTGGCACCCCAGGTGTTTCTCGCTGCTTCCCAGCTGCGGTTCTCTGGCTGCAGAGTGAGGTTTGTTCCACCTCCCTCAGAGGTTGGTTGCATAAATTAATATCTGCAGAGCCTGTGGCCCAGTGCCTGCCTCTGAGGAGATGACCTAAGGATGAGGCCAAAACAGAGCAGAGGTTGGGGAAGGGGACTTACTGGCTCAGAGCGGAGGAAGGTCCTAGGGAGAGACAGGAGGGTCTGCTGCACCTGCCCACCAGAATTCTGAGGATTAGAGCTCAGAGTTCTCCCAGGAGAACTCACTGCAGGACGTTACCTGAGCTCACCCTGACTTCCCACTTACTAGAACCCGGCGGCATGCCTGCGGGGACCGACGGATGTGTGCTGTCAGGACACTGACCATGAACACACATCTGCTAATTACAGGGCTTAGCCCACATGACAGATCAGGAGAGTCCGAAATTCCAGATGCCTGTAGACCTCCCCGGATTTACTGCAGAATTTTGAACTAGTCACTTTTCCTGCATGAAGGGCAGTTTCTGCATCTGCCAAACACAAGGTTTGAAGACGATAGGTTGGATGTCACAGAGAGGCTGTTGTCGGGTTGAAGCCCAGCTCTGCCCTGGAGGAGCCGTCTGACCTGAGACGCGTCTCCGAGTCTCTTCGCTCACCGGGAAAACGACACTCAGTGCCTCGCACGGTTCATGCACCTCTCTGAGCGTCAGCGTCTGCACGCACACTCTCATCCAGCACACACTGGAGGCCTGGCCCTGGGAGTCAAGTGTGGTCTGGTCCTCCTTTAAGTGGGGGTCCTCTGGAGCAACACACCTCAAGTAAAGCCCAGGATGGCTCCTCCATGGCCCACACTCCTCTGTAAGTCACCTGCAGCCCTGCAGATTTGGTCCCCGGCCACTGTTCCAGCCTCATCCTCTAGCTCCCCTTGCGCTATGCATTCCACCCCCAAAACCTGGTCTTTAAGCTTCATGGTCCCTGAACCACCTGTCATGGTCCCTCAGGCCTCTGGGACTTGGCCAGTGCTGTGACCTCTGTCTGGAAAGCTCCAGCCGGTTTGTCCAGCATGCCAACTCACACTCCCCGCACCGCGTGCACAACTCAGCACCTCCTCCCTGTCTGGCTCACCCTGGCCCTCTGTGTGGTAATGACCCTGCTCCTCTGAGCACCTGCTGCCTCTTGTCACACCGCTGCTGCCACCACTTCTACCATCGCTGCAACTACCACTACTGCCGTCGCCACCACTGTTGCTGCTACTATTGCTACCACTGCCACCACCACCACCACTGCTGCTGTTGCTACCACTGCCACCACCACCACCTCTACTGCTGCTACTGTTACTACCACTGCCGCCACCACTATTGTTGCCGCTACTGTTACTACTAATACTGCCACCACGGCTACCACTGTTACTGCTATTAATACTACTATCACCATCATGACAACTACTACTATTACTGCTACTGCTACTATTATTACCACTACTGCCACCACCGTTACTACTGCTACTACCATCACTACTACCAACACTACTGCTGCTGCTACTTTTAGTACTCCTGACACCACACTATGACTGCTACTGCTATTACAATTACCACTGCCACCACTACTGCTGCTACTACTGTTGCCACCACCACTACCACTACTTCTTTAATACCACTATCACCACCGTGACTATTACTACTACTGCTGCTGCTATTACTACTACCTCCCCCCGCTACTGCAACTACTACTATAACAACTAACACTGCAAGTGCTCTTTGTGTGCCAGGCATTGTTATAAATACTTTACACATTTTAAAATTAAATTCTCACAATGACCTCATGACATTGGTACTGGTATCTTTTCCTGTTTTACAGATGACAAAACCAACAGGCAGAGAGGTTGCTTAACTTGCCAAGCCACGCCCCTGCCAGTGGGCGGTCCCGTGTGGTTTCAGAGCCCCTGCTCCTGGCCTCCGCGAGTGCCGTGTCTCGTGTGCGCACTTCCGTCGTAGCATCACGATGGGATGCACACGGTTCATTGTCATTTCTTTCTCCGTCCTTCCCGGTCCCGCTCTCTCCCCCTTTTCCTTTCCTCCCATCCTTTCTCCTTTTAGACTGTGAGCTTCTCAGGGGCAAGGACCTCGTCATGTTTTAATCTCTGAATATCCAGGGCCCAGCCCAATTCTGGCACGTCACCAGCATCAACAGCTGTTGAGCAGGGTTGTAAGGAATGGATCAACTGTTGCCTGGACCATGTCGGGCTCCACCTGTCTCCAGAGGAGCTGGTGGAGTTGGCCACTCTGGGGCCATGCCCAGGAGACCTGGGGACTCAGACTTCATCTTGACCTTTCACCTCCTCCCTTTGGTGAGGCACCGGAAATGAGGCTCAATCCTGAGAACGCATCAGGAAACACACAGCACCACCCTCAACCTGCCCCACCATCATCGTCGTCATCTTCATCTCAGCCCCATCGTGCCCCTGGGTGGATGCACATGGGATTCCACTCCATCCATCCACAGTGTACCCATGAATGTGCGTCTAGGGACTTTTCCACCAAAGAGAATCATCATCGTGACTGTATAGAATTTTAGCCATTTTGCAGAATGAATTCATTTAATCCTCAAAACAGCCATGTGGGGTTCATAATATTATTAACTCTGAATTTATGTGTGGCTTGGGAGAAGCAGATTCACTCATCTGGGATCACACAGCTATTCAGTGGCAGAGCCAAGAATCGCACCCAACCCTGCGGGACCCGAAGCCCATACTCTCCCCACCATGAGGCACTGCCTCAGATTACACACTGTCAGCCCAGCCTACCACCTGTGGCATTCCCTCCCAAGAAGAGCTCTAAAGCCCAGAGAGGGAAAATGATGTGTCCAGGTCACACAGCCAGTTGGGGGCAGACCAGGGTCTCCAATCTGGGGCTGGCTAACTCCCAGCTCTTTCCTGCTATAGCAGGGACCCAACTGTGCTCGCTGCTGTGGGAGCCTCTCATAGCATCCCATTCCCTCCCTTCTCACATCAGCCTATCCTCCCTCCTCCAGCAACGTGGCTGGCCCAACTGCTAACCTCTAAAGCCTTCTCCTCTGGCCAGATTTTCCACTGTCCTTCCATCCCCTGCCCCTAATACAGAAGAAAAGCACTGGCTGCCCGTCTAGGTGCCCAACTGGGCTGTCCTCCCAGCAGGAGCCTGGGGTAGAAGTTCTTCCCACATCTGCTCATGTCCAGCAACCAGAGGGAGCTGGGGAGACAGCAGCCCCCCTCAGCCCTGGAGAAGCACGTGTCCTTCTAAACGCTAATAGCTACAAGCTAATACAGACCACCCACAGGGAAGGACAACCCTGTAAAGAAAGCTCATCCCAGGGCAGGTGACAAATGGCAGCTGGCCATTTGCATGACAGAAGTCCCCAGCACACAGCCCCAGCTGATTCAGTTGTGCACACACATCGTTAGGGCAATCCACGGGGGCTGCCCACCCCCGTGTGCAGGTTCGCACATCGAGACAATTCTGCTCATGCTGCAGCTTTTGCTCCTGTGGAGAAGCCACTTCCTCCACCCCACAGTTCCCTACTCTGAGGAAATTCTAGGGCATGATTCTCAGACTCCATTCTAGCCGGAACAGAGAAAAGTGCATTAACCATGCGTGTACACACATACCAAATATTTCTGTTCACTGCACAAGCAAATCGCTGCCCAGTATGCTTCTGTGCATGAGCATGCACATGGATATGCACACACATGGGTGCACAATGAACATGTTTACACACTCAGAAAATACCACATATGTGCACCTTGTGGGTCTGCACACATGACCCACACGTATGTCTACTATGTCTGCACAACATATGCTCATAAGTAGACATGCCACCCACAAAACTGATGTGCATGCATGCCTACAGCACAAAAGAACACAGACCCAGTCCTCTACCTCCAAAACTCAGCTGGAGTTGGTGCCAGGCCATTAACCACCAAAGAAATGTGCCTCCTCCTCACTCCATTTCCCAAACAATAGACATTTACTGGGGCGGACAATCCACAAATTAGGAGATGGATTGCACCAGAGTAGACCTCCGTTGAGTTCATCTCCTGCTAGTCAGAATGGCTGTCAAATCAGGGATCTTAGGCTTTTAACCTTGATGTGCAAATACCTTGACTTTCCTGGAAGTAAATGTATGGAATCGCAAAGTAAAGACATGCCAAGGTGGTTTAGAGATAAAGAACTGAGATCTAGAGAACTTAAGATACAAAGATTAAGCATCTACTTGGTGGTAAAGCCAAGATCAGAATTCAGGTCTCACTTCCAATTGTATATTTCCACGTGTTCACTCACTTATCACATTCAGCATTTGGTGAACATCCACTCTAGACAAAGCTCAGAGCTAGACCCTCAGGGTACCAACGTGGTGAGTTCTGCCTTTGGAGAACTTAGTCAAGGATTTCTTCCTATCCTCTCACCTTGATCCTCCCTGCTGCTATTAAATCCATTTGGACCTTCAACTTGCCTCAGAAGAAACATCAGAAGGTCACATCTGTCACTGATGGGCCAGGCACCCCTGACTGTCATGGAATCCTAGTGACCATTAGAGGTCATCCTTAGGGGTTGGGGTTGTCCCTTAGCGGTGGTCCAGGCCATACTCCCACTTTACAAATGAGTCCAGAGATTTCTTTAACACTATTTGCTTGTGAACTCCCTTGGCTCTTTTGTCCCCAAGCCAAACAAAGATGACTACTTGCAAGTCTGCCCAGAACTGTGCCTGACACATAACTGGGTTTCACTCCATGTCAGTCCCTTGCCCTAGGCCAGGTGAGCCCTCTCTCCCTGGGGTTCCTGCCCCACAGCTGGGACCCTTTCCTGAAAGGAATCTCTTCACAGGGGTCCTCTACCACCCTCCTGAGGATGTGTCCTCCTTCCAAGGTATCTAACAAAGTCCCACTCCTGCTCTGGGATTTAAAATTCCCTGCTCAGCTATCCCCTGGTAACTGAGGTGTTAATTGCCTATGCGTGTGGCAGAAGTGATTTAAGCTGAGGGCCACAGAACCTCCCTGAAATGGCAAACAACTCACTCGTGTAGGTGAGAACGTGCATTTCTTGGACGAAAGGCTCATGGCTTTTTAACTGTCTATGATGGGGTAAAAGGCTTGAGGTTTAACTCCTCTAGCAAGTGTGGTGATAGGATGGGAAGGTACCGGAGGTGTTTGTGATGGTACCATGTTCTGGAATAAAAAGTCACCCCGTTAAATGGCATCAGGTCCATGGCGGCCCATTCATTAGACCACTTTGCTCCTGGGTGCTCTCCAAGTTCTCAGAGCCTCACCTCCCCTTCTGGGATGGCTGTTCCTAAGAGAGCCTTCTCCTTGGCAATTGGGGACCACAGCAGGTCCCTTCCCACTGGAGGTGGTTCCTCCCCAAATCCTCCATTTTTCCAACTGGAAGAGAACTTTGAAACCATTTTGTCCCTCCTCTCCCCTCCCCTCTTGAGATCTCCACCCTTCAGAGAAGAGGAAAATGAGGCTCAAGGTCATCTGATAGCAACAAAACTAGAACCAAGTCTCTTAACTCCCTCATCAGGGACCTGTCCGTGGTTCCCAAACCCCTGCACGGACTGGCGCTGAGTGTGGTTTTCCAACCTCACCCACAGGTTAATGAGCTGGAACAGCCCAGTCCAACTCATTCTGCTGGGATTGCATTTCTTGACTCAGGTAATGGCACCAGGATGCTGCGAGCCCCAAGTGCCAGGGCGTAATGTGATCAAGTGACCCAAACAGACTCACACTCATCTGGCCAGGGCAGCTCTGGGTGCCTGGGGCTCAACGCAGAACGCCTGCAACAGCTGATGGATTCTGTTCTGTCATAAGAACGAGCAACAATTTTACCTGCAGAAAATACGACTCTATTATATGTGTGCTCTCCGATCACAGCCCGGAGGAAACATGCCACGAACAAACCCCGCTCCAAAAAAACCCAGCAACGGGCTGTCAAACCCAGCAGATCAACCCTTTTCGAGTTCTCCCCTTAATATCTGTTTGCTATTGTTCTCTCCCTTTGTCATCGGCTGGTACTCGCTAGCAGACAAGTGGTAATTGCTGCCAGAGGCTCAAGGAAATTTATGCGAGAAGAGCTAAACATGGAGAAAAATGGTTCCCATTAACTGTCTCTCTGCATGTTGGGGAAACGATGGCAAATAGGGGACGTAGCAACGAGATACTTAGGTCCGTGCTGAAGCAGTTCAATCTTTATTTTACTTTATTCTATGTCTGATTGATGCACAGAAGTTTCCATGAGCATGCAGTTTAAGGGGAGCAAACGGCTACAGCGCCGGCACATCTGCCTGTCGCTATTGCTCCCGTGCTCTCTGTGATCCTTCCACCCTCAAAGCTGGTCCCAAAACCTCTGTGTGCTGGAATCCCTGATTTGTGGGGCACCTGAAGAGAGCAACGCTGGAGGAATGACAGGGACGGTTAGACTACAAGCTTCAACAAGGCCAGAACCACCTCTTTCAGGATGTGTTTTTCTGATATGTTAGACATACTTTTAACATATCAGAACTCAAAAAATATTTTGTAGACCTACTACCGTTGCTTTGCAATTGATTGCCCCAGACTGTAAGAGCATCCGCCAGTTTCTCTGTCCCCAGCCTTGCCTCCGTCCGATCCACACTGCCGCAAAAGTGAGCTTCCTAAAATGCAACTCGGTTCAGCTCCCGCCTTTGAGTGAAGTCCTTCTTGGCTCCCTATTGCCTTCAAGATAGAATCCAAACTCATTCCTGGCATGAAAAGTTTTTCGACACTGGAGTCCTGCTTGCTTCTTCACACTGTTCTCCTTTGCCCAGTCGCAGAAGCGGTCTTGCAGAAGTTTTGCAGTTCCCCTTTCTTCAACTGGTGAGCTCTTAAGCCCACCTTCCCTACTCAGCTGGGATCACCTCCTTGGGAAAGCCTTGCATGAGCCCCCCACCCATCCCTGAGTCTGGGAGGCAAATAGCATATTTTGTAAGAAAACAGATGTACCTAGGCTTGGATCCTGGTTTGGTCATTTACTGACCATGACCTTGAGCAAGTCATGTGGTATCTCTGATTCCTCAGTCTCCTCAGCTGCAAAATGGGGACAGTAACGATCTGTGCTTCTTAGGACCTTTGTGAGGATCAGTGAAGACTGCGGTAGAGCGCCAGTCCCAGGCAGCGTCCGCCAATGGTGGACAGCAGATCCTGCACGCGTGCTCCTCCTCTGGGTCCCCACGGCCCCCTCTGCTTCCCAGATTCCAGTTCTCACCAGGGAGCTCCTGGCATAGGATCTGGCCCAGAGTCAGCATTGGACACGTTTATAAACAAGCACACTAATGAACGAGCACATTTACTCCCTGGTGCAAAAGAATGAAGGGTCCAGCTTCTACTTTGGACTTTCACACAAAGTAGGTGTGAAAATGAGGTCAACTTCCTGAAACACAAATGCAGAAATAGTGCGGAAATCAACCAGGAGGCAGGACTTGCCTCTTCCTAGGTGTGTTACTTCAGCAAAGGGATTGGCGCCTTAGGAGCCTGTTTCCTTAGCTGCAGAATCACAGCAGCTACCTGCTGTGAGGGTGGAATAGATCATGTGCATGAATGTGTTTAACAAATATGACTTTTCTCTCTGCCTCCCCTTGCCGTGTTTTCCTGTGTAGCCTGGCCGAGCCTCTAGAGCTGCGTGACAAATAATGCCATGGGCCCCTAACTACAGCCAGTCTGCCTCCCGTCCCCCGCCCCGCCCCGCTGCTGCCTGGCACACCACGGGGGCAGGGAATTGGGAATTACTGAGCACCTGAAATGCTGACGTTGTTATTTCTGCTCTTTTATAAAATCATGAGGCAAGTCGGCTCTGCAGAATGTTGTATAAATATCCAGATAAAAAGATTAGTGAGAGGTCCCTAAGAGCATTAGAAACTCTAAAGCTTGGCTCATTTGAAGCAGGGGGGGGACTGGCACCTCGGTGCCCGTACTCTGTTGCTTTTACATGGAAGCAAAGCTGATGGCATCACCCCCCTCAAGCAGTGGTTCCCTTTCAAGAGAGCAGAGAAAGAAGAGGCATATGACCTAAGAGGCTGAGCATGTAAGAAGAAAACAAAGGCTCTGAAGCCGAGACGACCTTGAAAACAAACAAAATAAAATCAAAAAGGGGAGCCCCTCACCCCGCTGGGCAGCCTGGGTGGCTTGCTGCTTAGTTGGCATGTCCAGTATTGGCGAGATGGAACTTAAGCATGCCTGCTTCTTGCGCTCATCTGAGCTCCAATAGAATGGATTTCCTGCAAAGGCCGCAGTGACTTCCGCTTTGATCCAAAGCCGCTCCTCTGGCCGTGTTGACCACCCGTTTTGGAAAGGCAGAGAGTACAGTGCAAAGAGCTGGGGCTCTGAAGTCAGCAGAGGTAGGTTCCAACCTGCTCTCTGCAGTCTGCTGGCTGCGAGGCCCCAGGCAAGTCTCTCTGCCTCTCCCAGCTCACGGCTCTCTTCTGTCAAGCAGGGACACGCACCTCGCCAGGTGCCTGGAGCCGGCCATTCCCGGGCTGTCCACATTCGTTTGCATTTGCATCTCCTGTCCAGGATGCTTCCTGCACTTTCCAAACCCCGACGAATGCCTGCTCCTCCTTTTCATCCTTGCAGCCTACCCAGGATCCCCCTCCTCCTGTGGCCCTGAGCTTCCCTCTCTGCTAGCACGTATCACAGGGCCTTGTCGTTTGCCCATCGCCATTCCCGCTAAACTGCCCTCGATTACAGGGACACCCTCACTCTCCTCTCTGCCCCCTGGAATATTGCCTCATGGATCAGTGGGGAGAGTAGGCTGTGTCCTACCCACCTCTGCAAGCTGAGGGCACTGTAGTATCCTAGATGCTTTCTAGAGTGGAGGGGAAGAGTGACTGTACCCAGAGCAGGGCCAGTCTCATTTCTAAGGTGTATGTGTGCCCAGCCATGAGCTATAGGAGGGGCCAGAGATTAGGAGCTGAGGATTTCAGGAACAGGGCAGGAAATAGTGTCGAGCAGATGAGGATTGACGATGTAGGCTGCCTGCAAGGGCTATTGCTCCAGGACTGACACTTGGTGGATGATAACCTCATGGCAGAGAGCTGGATGCAGGGCTGGGCCAGATGTATAAAGCGGGATTACTGTCCCCACTTGACAGAGGGAAAAACTGAGGCTCAAGGCTAGCAGATGAATGTTTCTCAGAACACACGACAATGATAGAGCCTGAAGCAAATAGAAACTTTCTCCTTTAAGGCTCCTCTTTCTGTCCCACCAGATGCCTCCCAAGGGTCTCTGTCTCCCAGAAAAGATGCAAAGAGGTCATGGGAGCTATCTCCAAACCCTCTTTAGATGTGCCTGGGTGGAATTAAGGCCTCTTCCCTGCTGCCCCTGGGAAGGCTGTCCTGGGGAAAATATCTTGCTGAGATCCTGGGACGCCAAGATGACATTGTCCAGGGTGAGAGGAGATGACACTGGTGGCTTGAAAAATCACGCTTTCCTGGTCCTTGTCCTCTGCCTTCAACGATCAGGTCCCAGGAAAGAAACTGTGGATCTAAAACGTTCCCACCAGGAATGCTAGCTGGTGTAGGTTGTAAAAGAAATAGACAGTGTTGTTGTGTGGGGGTGGGTGCACATGTGTGTTTAACAGCAAACATCCCGTTTTGAAACAAGTCAAATTGGAAGTGTCAGTTAAGCTAACTGAAAAATAGTCATTATGGTGGGGGTGGCATCATACACATGTTTAATTTACCTGCTGAATTTAGAGCCAGCTCATTCATCCTTACCCATCCTGCTCTGCACGTGAGATTCGACAGAACAAGGCCAATCACTAAGGCTTTGGCAATCAGAGCTACCAATGAGGCCACCACAACAGAGATGTACCCTTGGGCAGGTGAAGCAAGTGGACATTGGCCACTGGTAGAGACCAGGACATGCCTTCTGCCAATCTCAGGCACTGGACCCTGGGCTGCTGTTTACTGTCAGCTGGGTTCCCTTTTGCAGATCCAGCCTGGGAGGAGCTGGAACCTGCTCCCTGTCTGGCCCGGAAGAAGAGCCCCAGAGCCAGAGCTTGTCTGAACAGCCGGGCCCAGATGTGCAAGTATTTTAATACTCTTTCAACTTCCCACTTAGTCACTTCATTTGCTTCCAGTGTCTGATCCCTTTCCATATTTCTGGCTTTGGGAATCTCAGATAAAATTCTTTCATGCAGAAACAATAGGGTGGTCTTTGCATGAATTTCCCAGAGTCTCCTCGATTCAAAAGTCATGCAAGGAAGTCCACAATGAAGAAAAGGTCACTTTAGCTCAACACCTATGTCTAATAGGAGCTTTGGCAAGGTTGGGGCAGTGGGGACTCTGAGAAAATACCACCTCATCCTTACAACCTTTTATTCAGCTGTTTATAAACACCTCATTAGAATTTCCAGTTCCTAAATCATACCTAACGGGGACAATGCACACTATCTGGGTGATGGGCACACTTATAACTTTGACTCAAGCAGTACAAAAGCAATCCGTGTAACCAAAACATTTGTACCCCCGTAATATTCTGAAATTTTTTTAAAAAAAGGAAAAAAAAATGCCAATTCCTTGTCACAATATTTGATAGCATATTCACTTTTATATTATATACTGGATATATGCAGTCATTTGGATCATGTATATAAATTGCATGGGAAAGATGAGGGTGAAGAGGAAGAGTGTTAACATGCAAGGGGCCCCTGTGTAACAGGTATTTAAAATATGATCATTCCATTATCCCAGCAAGCCTATGGGTTATATTATTCCCATTTCTCAGCTTGGAAAACTGAGGCTGAGAGAGGTTAAATGAATGGTCCAAGGATATACAACTATTTAGGGCAGAACCGCTGTCTGCCTGCTGAATGCATGTTCTTCCCACTATACCATATTGCCTCATTCATTCAGGGCAATCCTTTTCCCACCCACTGCATATGTCAAGATTCAATGCTGCATTTATAAGTGTACCCTTCACTCAATGATAGAATAGTACTCTGGTGTTATTTGTTGTAAGGAAAAATGATGGAGAGTTCATCTGTTTTCCCTTTGGCATGAATGATAAATTTGGATGTACGTTTCTATGAGAGGGAAGGAGATCTCACTACAGGTTAAAATAAAAATTGGGTATCAATCAAATAACAGAATTGGGTATCAATGGTATACCACTTACTGGAATTTGGAATAATGTTCTCAAATTTTAGAAAATTTCTCTACTTCTGGAATTTTTTCTAAAACCCCAGGTATACTGTGACTTGACACTTCAGCTCCTGAACTTAACTTCCCCCATGATCTGTTCATATTTTGAAAGTGGTTAAAAGTTTGGGCTTTGGATCCAAAGAGTGTGGGTCTGACTTGTGGCTCTACTGTATGCTAGCTGCATGGCTTTGGCCAAGTTACTTAACCTCTGTGTGCCTCAGTTTCCGCATCTGTAAAATGGGGATAATAAAAAATGAGAATCCTAGAATTGCTAGAAAGAGTAAAATAATTTATGTGAATCATCATGAATATATCTAGCACATAGTAAATATTCAGTAAAGATTGGTAGCTATTATAATCTGACATTTACAATCACTGGTAGAGTTAAATATCAGGATGACACTTTATGTTTGGCAGCTGGATAGCTCCTGAAATTGGGTGAGGGAATTTATTTCTTCCTTTGCTGGCTTACAGAAATGAGGGTCACCACCATCTCTGTGCAATGAAGGTTTGGGGACTGCATGCCCACATGACGATGGTCTCTGTGTGCACCCAGCTGCCTTCCGCATGATGGCCGAGGCACCTTTGCCATGCCAGCAGTGTTGGGGAGGAGGCTCTGGGGGTCATGGTCCTTGTTTACTTGGATGCTTATAATAGTTAATCTTGTGTCACAGCCTATAATTAGACCCATCTGACTCCACCCTCATTGCTGTCATCTGCATGGTCCCGCCCACGTGTCTTGAAGGCTGTGTCTACACCCCTCCAGTCTTGGAGAATCCCAGGTTCACAAGAAACCCTTACATTTGGCCTTGTCTAGTAATATTTAAATCCAAATGTTGCAGGAATCCTGCAGGAATTTTTAATGCAAATTTCATTTTAATATATATTTAATTAGTAAAGATAATTTGAAAGAACAATGTGCAACTTAAACATGACATATACCAAATCTTAGCCACCAGCACATTAACTTGTGTTACCAGCACATGTTTGTGCAGCTCTCAGAACGTCTCCCAGTAGAGTTATGTATCAGAACTTTTTTTTAGCAGTTTTTTTCGTTCGTTTGGTTGATTTTTTTTTTTAGACAATGTCACGCTATGTTGCCCAGGCTTCATTGCAGTGGCTATTCACAGGTGCGACCATAGTGCACTACAGCCTTAAACTCACAGCCTCAAACGATCCTCCCACCTCAGCCTCCCAAGTAACTAGGACTACAGGAGCATGAAAATGAATCCTTGATTATGAAGGTTGCATCTTAGCGCTGATTTTTTTAAACTTCAAAACATTAAGGAGGTACAAATGTTTTTGTTACATGGACAGCTTTTATAATGCTTAAATCAGGGCCATGAGTGTGCCCATCACTTGAACAGTGTTCAGTGTACCTGTTAGGTTTTTACCCCTTCCCTTCCCATCCCCTCTTCTTGATTTCCAATGACTTTTACTTCTCTCTGTGCCCACGTTGCGCTGATTTTTTAAAAGATAAATTCATGCCTGAGCATCTGTATCTGTAGAATTACACAGTTTTGCAGCACAGAGAGAGACACAGCCTCATGTTCAATTAAGAGTTAGGCAAGGAGAAGATGCTTGACTCCCATCGCAGCTTAATGGCTGGTTATACAATTATGACAGAACGTATAACTCATCAGAGTCACGATAATGTCACACATCAAAATAGCGCTGGCACTTATTGTAAGCTGTGCCTCTTTTTTGCCTGACTTTTGAATATATGATAAGAGGCACAACCTGCTGTGACAAACTGTAAGAGATTTGGCTTCCAAGCTCAATTTTCCAACTACTCCCTTTTCAAGCTCCTGCATCGGTTTAATTGAAGAATTATCCTGAGATTGCCAGATGAGCTACAGCAGACTGACACCATTTGCAACTGCTTCTCGTCATGAATCAGGATTTTCCCAGCGCTCTGCAAGCAGAAGAAAATAGCGGAATAAATTATATTCTAAGTCTTCTGGTAGCCTTGATTTCAGAAGTTTTATCATGTTTATCAAAACAATCGCGTTGTTCTCAGTCTCATAGCAATTCTTTTTATCATAGATAAAAACGAATGTTGGCTGGGCATGGTGGCTCGTACCTATAAACCCAGGGAGGCCAAGGTGGGAAGATGATTTGAAGCCTGGAGTTTGATACCAGCCTGAGCAACATAGCAGGACTAGGTTCTCTACAGAAAATTTTTTAAAAGATGACTTGGGCCTAGTGGTGTGCACCCATAGTCCCAGCTACTTGAGAGGCTAAGGTAAGAGGATCGCTTGAGCCCAGGAGTTCGAGACGGCAGTGAGCTATGATCGCAGCACTGCACTCCAGCCTGGGCAACAAAGCAAGACCTTGTCTCTTAAAAAATAAATAAATAAAAATAAAAATAATAGTTTTGCATTAAGCCTTATGATATCAATGTGCACTATTAAAAAGCCACATCAATCTATTTTGTATATTGGGGTCCCATGTGAACTTTTTATTCAAGAAAGGAACATACTTCTTTTAAAGCTTTGAACATCGTTTTCTAAGACTCTCTTTTGAGCAGTGATTGAATCTCTTCCTTGCCTTCCGCTTTCTCATCCAATATTCACTGGCCACCTACCATGCCAGGCGGCTATAGACTAGGTTCTTGGAACACAGCAGGGAACAAGCCAGCGATGGTCCTTGTTCTCATGGGATTTACATCCTGCTGGAAGAGATGCAATCAATAAGGAAACAGATAAAAAAAAAAACAAGACACTTGCAGATAAGTGCAATGAAGAAAACAAAGCGCGAGGAGAGAGTAACCACGTTTGTGTGTACGCGGGCGGGGGGGCGAGGGCCCCTTTGTTTTTCTCTGTTGAACACCTTTTGGATGCATTGCCTCCCCGGCAGCCCAATCCGTGGTTGGAGGGCTCAGCTCTAACTGCCGCAAACATCTTCCTTTCATCAAATCAAAATCTGTCTCCCTGGAATCCCACTGATCTGCTCTGGCGCTCCCCTGCGGGGCCTCTCCAAACAGATCTCATTCATCTTTCACACGACAGCCCGCCACGTGTCAGAACACGGTGGGCCGCTCTCGTGGGCATCTCTCTTCTCATCTGAATGTCCCAGCGCCTCTCTCTCCCCCCAGTTTGTCAGCATCCCTCTAAATAGGCAATGCCCAGGCCCGAAGTCACTCTACCTATGACGACCGCCTCCTCCTTAATTCTCTGGTATGTATTCTCCACTCCCAGGTATATATCAACTGTGTTGTCAGGTTCCATAATGCCGTGGCCTCCTTTGCAGTATTAAAGTCCAGTAAATCGCCCCAGAATTGTCTCAGGTGTGATGCTGACACTGCTCCGCATCTCCTGCGCGTTTGCAGCTTTGTGTTTAAACTTCAGTGCAGGGTGTTGCGAGATCTTCTCAATCATTCCCCGAGATGACGGCTAAAACATCAGTAGCGACCACTCAGACAGAGGATGGCCTCCTCTCTCTGGGGCGTCTGCCCCTACAGGTGGCCTCCGGAGTATGGTCAATGCTCCTCATGCTGCCCAGACCCTCCCTGGGTTCAGCTTGTTCCCGATGCCTGCTTCTCACTGTGTAAAGTGACATTTTCTTTGATTGGTTTCAAAATGGGCCTTTTTAGCATCAAACAGAGCCCAGCGGTTCAGATATTCTGGATCTGGGATGTGCACAAAATTGCAATGCAGCAGCCTTGGCACACCTGGGCCCAGCTGCCTTTCCTCAGGTGGCTAACAGCCTCCAGCACTTTCGGCTGAAAGCCTGGCTTTCAGACTTTAATTGAAGAAAAAATAGCAAAAGGTGCATGTAAGCGGTCCCAGCCTCCCACTAGCCTTTTCACTCCTTCACAGCATTTCCCCAAGCGGCCAGCCATTCTGAGGGCAGAAACCTCTGGAGCCCGTGTCCACACCTTCCCCCATTTGCCAGAGAATTTTCTGTCTGTCACATCTGCTTTTGTATTTCCAGTTGTTGTCTACACCTACAGGACTGTGTCTAGCCAGTTGAGTCTTTCTTTGCAAGTATCTCCCCTGTCCAGATGGGTTCTGGGTCCCTGAAAATTAAGGGATCCTCCCCTTGCTATAGTGTCTGGCTCGTGCTCTCTGGAGCCCTCAAACTCATATACCTATCCGTCAGAGTAGCCGCCCCTTCTTCATGACAGACTAAGATGCTCCAGTTTTGTTAATGTGCCCTCAAAAGAAACCATTCTATTCTTTCAACCAAGAATTCTTGGCTTTCCCTGTGTGTGTGTGTGTGTGTGTGTGTGTGTGTGTGTGTGTGTGTGTGTGTAAATATGTGTGTGTCCAGGTACCTGACACAATACTCTACCTAGATTTGAATTCATATTCTGGGTCTTTATTTAAAGCATCCACCTATTTCTTACAACACAGGACCATGGATTTCTGGGCTATGGTATTAAACAAAAGCTTGCTTCAAAGCCAGCTAATAGGTGTCATCTCACCTTCTCAGTTTCCCACTTGGCCACCCTGGGAGCCACCTCTAGACATGACAATATGCACATGTCATGGCCCCTTCTAAAACCTTTTATTAACGCCTTAAAGGTTTCAGGATAAACTCCAAACATCTTAACTTAGCACTAAAGGTCAATCGAGAGCTAGACAGTCTGCTCCTTGTCTACCTACAATCTTTATTTTGGATGTTCAGTTACTTCTAGAGCTTGCTGTGCTGTACACTGCGTCATGCCGTGACGTAAGGTGTTCCCTGTGCCTGAAATGTCTTTGCTTCTTTCTTCATTTTTGTTAAAACCTCAGTTGATGTTCATTTCCAATAGCACCTCCCCAGGAATCTTTCCTTGAGTCCCCATGCCGGGAACCCCCTACGCTGGGCCTCCTTAACACCCATGTGTAGTCTGCCCAGCACAGACCACACCATGCTGTGATAAAGGCACTCCTCCCACTAGAGGACAGCAGCTGTGTCATATTTGCTTTTATATTTCTAGTGCCCAACTGAGTAGTTGGCACAGAGCAAGTATATCAGCCAGGAACTAGTCAGAAAAACCGCACTAGGTATATCATCAGAAGGAATTTAATATAGGAAACTATTTATACAGGTGTTGAAGGGCTGAAAGAGCAAAACGGAGCACACTGACATAACCCAGATATGATAAATGCAGAAACTAGAAACCTACTCTATAGCTAGGAGAACAACGGAAGAGGCAGAGCATCAGAACCTAGAATCTCAGAAGAGGAGAACCCCAGAGCTGCCCAGGTAGAGCAGTGAGGCTGGGTCTGGCATACTGAAAGGAGCTGGAGGCTGGAACTGCTGCTGCTGCTGGATTGTATCTGTCACTAACTGGAGTAGCAACGACAGGAACAGTAAGCAAGACAGGAATAGGACAGCCCCTTATCCCTGCTTCCAATCTCCCTATTGTCAGCTATTTGCAGAACGTGACAGCAAGCCAGCTGGAATAACCAACTGTCCTGGTTTACCTGAGACTAAGGGGTTTCCTGGGACATGGGGCTTTCAGTGCTAAAATGAGGGACAGTTTTGGGCAAACGGGGACAATTGGTCACTCTAAAGCCAGGAAGCAAAGGAGAAATGTGGTTTGCAGAGTCTCCAGCCCCAGAATTACATATCAGAATATAGAAGTGTGAGTTTGGGACTGAGAGACAATAAGTAAATGACTGCCACCATGGGTGATCGATTAGTGTTGCTTGAATTAATTAATGCATTGTCTGGATGGTTGGAGGAGTGCTAGGAACTGTGAGAATCTGGGTATTGGGAATGTGATGGCCAGCTTGTCATGTAAAGCCTTGAGCCAATGTTTTGGGGTACCCAGCTATTACACTGAGTCTCTTAAGCATCTGTTTTCTGTTGGTAGCTCTGTTTGGACCTATTATTTTGATTGCCTCTGGAATATTTCGTAGGTTCCTCCTGAGTTTAGACACTCTTTGTTTCTCCCCGGAACCTGAAAAAAGACAAGTACCTAAACCCTAGAGGCACATATTAGGGCATGTAGTTAGTTAGATGGCTCTTTCTAAGAACAGCCCTTTCAAGCAACTTATGCAGAATCAACTGTGTCTTGCTCTGTAAAGTGTGGCTCATGGCCTGGCGGCATTGGCATCACCTGAAAGCTTGTTAGAAATGCAGACTCCCGGGCTCCTCCTCACACCTGCAGAACTAAACTGCAGAGATCCCCAGGTGGTTTGCATGCATATTAAAATCTGAGAATCCTTGGTCTACAGCAGACATTTTCAACCCTGGCTACTCTTTGGCATGACTTGAGGGGCTTTAAAGACATTCTGATATCTGGTAGACCTCAGAAACTCTATGTCATTTGGTTGGGTTGGGGAAGATACTGATATTTTTAAAGCTCCCCAGGTGTTTTTAATGGGCAGCCAGAATGGCAGACCACTGATCCGGAGCGTGTATGAGATCATAAAGCAACATGCTGTTAGTTACCCAATTATCTAACTATCGCTGTGTACAGAGGCACACAAATGAAATAACTCAGGCTCAAAGTTTCCCAGCTACAGCAATTTCATGACATTTCAGAGGCTACAGCTGAGGTCTCCTGACTCTGATTCAAGTCCTTGTCGCATGACTGCCATTGCATCACTATTGACGTTTTTAGTTATTTATTTATGAGAAGACACTTTAAGAATGCAGCGTTGGGTATTTGATCAAGTCTTGAGGATTGTACTGAATAACTAGGAGAACTATCCATGGGTAAAGAACACGATCGGGGGGAAGTCTCTGAATGCAGAAACTCAGCTGGGCATTCACTCAGGCAGGACCAAGGCTTTTGAACACTGGAGGATGTTTAGTGCTTGTCCAATCTCTTTGCCTTAAAGAGCCTAACAACTGAGGTGGTCCTTCTACTTCCTATCATTGCAACCTAACTCAGTTTAATTCAATAATCACTTATTAGGCACCTGTGTGCAAGTCTCTATAAAGATACAGACATAAGGCCACCCACCTGAAGAAGTTTCTACCCTGATTAGGAAAAAAAGACAAATACATAATTACATAAACACAGGACTGCTGCTTCAGGTTCTGTATTAGAGTCAAGGAGCAGTAGAAGCAAAGAGCTTGTATGCTAAATTCCATTAGATAAGAACAGGTAGATCAATATGGAGTTTAAAGGGAAGGATGCTGCATCCAAGCAGATGGGCTACCAAATGATTTTGGTGGAAGCTTGAGGAGAGGTCGGATTTTCATGTGAATAGATGGCAGGTAGATGTCTATGGCCATTCCACTGTGGATGTGCCCAATCTTGTCTGATCTCAGAAGCTAAGCAGGGTCGGGCCTGGTTATTACTTGGATGGGAGATGGTGGGTAGAGTAGTTCACAAAGAAGAGAACAGCATCAATGAAGACCTGAACGTAGAAGAGCTTGGATAATGTTGGTGAAAAATAGAAGATGATACAGAAGAGGGATAGGTGGGAGGCCATATTTTGGAGGAGGCCATAAGTAGTTAGTTAAACAGGGTGAATCACTAAAGAGTTTTGGACAGATTTAAGCCCTGTAGAAGGTGAATTAAGGTGTATAGGGCAAGATTGGAGGCAGGCAATAGACCACTATGCCAACGATCCAGACAAAAATAAGGTGGTCATGAAGTGGAGCGACATTTTGCGAAAGGAAAAAGGGGTGTAATACGAGAGGCATTGGATCTAGATCTTAATTAGCACATTTAGGAGAACATTTATAGGGTAAGTAGACATTGTGTTTACATTGATTAATTGAAAGTACACTTCCCTGGAGCTAAATTACAGTGAACACTATTAAAGCACAATTAAGGTCTATCTGGATGTCTACACCTTTATGGATTTGTTAGGACTGACTCAATTTAGGGGACAGCAATATTTTTCACGTTTCTCATCATTTGCCACACTAACTGTGAAAAGAAGCTCAGGGCCAACCTAAGGCCACTGATTAAGCAAGACCTCAAATCCTTAACCTTTCAGGACTTCCCCAGCCACCAAGAAGCCATGGGGGGCATTCAGGATCTAGGGCAGCAGCTCTTGCCACCACCTTGGAGTTAGACAGACCCAGGAGAGGTGGAAACTCATCCAACTGAAGACTTAACATCACTTTCCAGGGAAGGGCCCAGAAGGCCCAGAAATCCACAGTAGGCAAAAGCCCATTGACCTTTCAGTCCTGGGAATCAGCATAGAGCAGTGGTCTGCAACCTTTTTGGCACTGGGGACCAGTTTCATGGATGATAGTATTTCCATGGACAGGGGGCTGGAGGGTTTACAGCAGGGTTCATGCTCCTATGAGAATCTAATGACACCACTGATCTGACAGGAGGCAGGAGCTCAGGCAGTGATGCCAGCAATGGGGACCGGCTGTAAATACAGGTGAAGCCTCAGTCACTTGCCTGCCGCTCACCTCCTGCTGTGTGGCCTCATTCCTAACAGGCCATGGACAGGTACCCATCTGCAGCCTGGGGGTTAAGGACCACAGGTATAGAGAATGAAGCAAAAAAAACTGTAGAAACTCAGATATAATTTATTGATCCTTTCAGTTAGCATTTATTTTGGCCTAACTGTCGGGCCACCAGTGTACTAAGTACTGTGAAGCACAAACAATGGAAAGTATACAAATTGACAAATTCAGACTCCAATCCCATCCTTTTTGCTCTATGACTTTGGGAAGCCTGCTTAGCTTCTCCAAGCCTTAGTTTCCTTATCTATAAAATGGGGATAATAAAAGTACCTGCCCCTTAAAGCTGCATAAGGATTAAGTGAGATAATTATATACATATATGTATTATGTACATACATGCACATATATTATAGATACATAATTTATATTTAATGTTATCAATTATGTGTATTGTATATAATAATCATTATATAATAGATAATTACAGTCTTTTAAGTGTTAGTAATTATTATATAATTCTTGTTATAAGATATAATGTGCTACAATTAATATATAATAATTATATATTTTTTTACAGTACCTGGAACATAGTGAACACTAAAAATGACAGTGATTATCACATTTTTAATAAATTCCTGTACAATGTGGTGGAAG
The DNA here is from genome assembly GCA_963574885.1 of Lepilemur ruficaudatus. Lineage (NCBI taxonomy): Eukaryota > Metazoa > Chordata > Mammalia > Primates > Lepilemuridae > Lepilemur > Lepilemur ruficaudatus. The sequence continues at coordinate 31,345 of CAUYRT010030066.1, forward strand.
TCAGAATAGCACAGTAAACATCATAGAGTTTTGGAGCATCTTCTATGAAGCCAACGCTGCACTTCATGCTAGAGGTACAAGGGTAAACCAAATAGACATAACCCTTGCCCTTGGGATGCTTATAGTTTTAAGGGGGTAATGTTGCCAGCTGTCCTCTCCTAAAAACCACCTCAAAAGAGAATTAAATTTTCTTTATTTTTTTATTTTATCCCTGATTCCCAATGTAGCACCCCATTTTAACGTACTTGATCTTTATATATGTGTGCTTAATTTAACGTACACAAAACTCTTTAGTGCTTCACCCTGTTTAACTAACTACATTCTAACTCTGGCTTCCTCCACAATATGGTCTCCCACCTAACCCTTTTGTCTCATTTTCTATTTTTCACCAACATTATGCACCTATAAATCAAAGATTTAATTATAAATCTAATTGTTTCAAACTTTGTTTCACTCAACATTTCTAAAATCTAGCCATGTTGTTACATGTATATCTTACTGGTTTCTTCCAACTTCTATATAATATTCCCTAAGATATTTTACCATATTTTTCTTGTTCATATGCTAACAGTGCATTCCCATGTTGGTTCTAACTCCCTGCTATAACAATCAAACAACACACACACACAAATTGTGCATGCCTTCCAAAGACCTGCATAAGAATTTACCTGGTGTATTCAGAATCTATTCTTTGAAATATATTTATATATATTGACCAGGAATAAATATAGTCCAGAAATGAAGTTGCTAGATCCTGTGGCAAAAATATACTTTATTTCTTTAATTTCATCTTTAGATATTTTTTAATGAGTAGATGTCAACATGGCATTTTTAACAGGTGACAGTGGTAAAGTCTGGCTGGTGCTAAAGATTTGGGCTTAGTTGACTCCAGACTCCTTCCTGGGCAGGGTGTAAACAGAGGGCAATTTGATAGCATTGAATTTGCAGTCTCTGACTCACTGCCAGTGGAGCTCTCCAAGGTGCTGAACTGCCATTGTCTAGAAGCCTACCTCTCATTAGACTTTCTGGTTGACCAGATGCTCAATCTGTGTCAATAACATACTGAGATCCCCTGCCTTGGATAATGATTCAGTGCCCTGATTCTATGTATTTATGGCCATCCTAGATCTCCAGTGATTTCTGGATTTTCCCTGGTAATGTGAGAAGTAAGGAATTGTGGAGAATCTATCTTGTCCCTCATCCACTAATCCAGCTATATTTTGATACCACTTTGCTAGTCGGTCTAGTCCAAAATTTGACCATGTTATTTCTACATTTAGGGGATAATGATAAAAAAAAAACCTTAACCAACCACGTAGACCCAACTCCTTTTAAGTCTAGAAATGGGTATCTGTAGAGGAGTCAAGGTGATGATAAGAAATAACTCCAGTTATCCCCTTTCTGTTGGTTACAAGGGACAACCACGGTTTTCATCCTGTCTTTCCCCATATCGCACCACAGTGCTTTGGCTGGGAAGAGTCTGTGGGGTGGTTTGCAGCTGCTTCCAAGAGGAGGGTTTCCAAGTCAACAGAACAAAGAGCCTTGTTCTCAATCCCTCCCCTCCCATACCCTCCCTTCTTTGGGATTGTTTCCGGGCCTTTTCCCTCTTATACAGCAAAATCTGGACAGTGCGCCACACACTTGCAAAAGGATAATTATGTCTGTATCCTGGGAGAGACGAGCCTCCTGTCAGCAGAGGGAGGGGAGGTCCAACGTGGATACCAGGGGATCTAAGCGCTGGCATATGCACAAACACTGACAGCCCCCAAACAAAATCAGGGAGTAGAAATTGCTTTGACCAAAACTTTCCCTGGAACTCTTTTCTTACTCAGGTCAGAGAAAGGTTAAAAATAATAATAACTTTATCAATCTACCCAGTGACATTCTCATCCAAAGGAAGAGAAATGACTGAAAGTCTTTCAAGGAAAATGAGTGTACCCTGGTCTTTAGGGTAGCCCAGCTCTTACGACCAGGTATGAACCAAGGCAGGGGCTCTGTGGATGTTGTGAAACTTTCCCACACTTGAGGAGACACTTAGTCCATAGGAGAGCCAGGGGCGATCATTGGGCAGTACTTTCATGACCCGTGTCAATCTCATGTCTGGGGAAAATAGTCTCCCGTGACCTATGGGCAATGAGCAGGCCCCAAAAACTCTAGAATTGGGAAGAGGAGAGGTGCAACATGATTTCTGTTCAAATATAAATTCAGGATTTTCAGCATTTTCTTAAAGGGGCAGCCAAATTTCAAAGGGCTTTGTTTTGAATGAAAATATGTTTTATAACACCATGAGGGGGATGCTATAAGAAGATATGATAGTACTAGCTGCTTAGCTGTTAGAGACAGGACGTCCACAAGATTGTTTTCAGGAACTGATCTCCCCATCACACTCATCACACTCATGCCGAGAACAGGTGAAGGGCCATGTTTTATTTTGTCAAGAAAAAGGACAAAAGGGAGGACAGGAGGTTGGTGCCTGGGAAAGAGGACCCTCCGCCCTCCCTGCCTCCTCTTCTTCCCTCAGAATAAGACTGCAGAGAAGCAATTAGAAGTTACGAGTTACTGATGAGGTGACAAGATGAAAGATCTGCACGTCTGGACAAGCCATTGTGTTGTAGCAGACCTTAGCGACAAGCCAAGGAAAAAATCTGAGGAGGCCGTATTTCAGCTTAATTATAAGGAACAGATTTTTAACAAGTGAGATAGATTAAAAAAAAAAAAACCAGTTATAGAAAGATCTGCCCATGAATATGCTGAAACCCTCTTTGTTGAGTATATTCAAGCAAAATTCCTCCTTCCTTTCAGTGATTCTAGAAAAAATATTTCTGCTTTGGGTTGAACGTGAGGTGCTACATGATATCTTCTAATTCTAAAATGATTATGTTTACATAGACAGAAAATTTAATAAACATCTTCTGAGCAAAAGTGTTTGACATGCTGTCCTGCCTTAGAGCAATTGTACAGCATTCTGTTCGTGTCTTCCTGGCAACCCCAGGCATTCCAACTGCTCTCTGCTCTCTGTGGGGCTGTGACTGCCTGCTCTCGGGGCTTCTCTCCTCCAGGTGATGGTAGGGCAGTATGAGACACAGCAATACCAGATGTGCCCCCACCCCTGCTTGCTCTGAAAATAAGCAAATGAGACTTTCATATTTCAGAATGTTTTTCTGTTGTTCATGCTGGGAACACAGACAGCAAGACCCCAAGCTAACAAAGAAAAGGGCCAAAGTTCTCAGAATCCTACAGTGGACTCATTTTCTATGTTCCTGACTCCATTTCCTGAGTGGTTTTCAGTAAATCCAGACCTTTCTGCTTTTCTTTTTAATGACTAAGAGTGGATCTAATCAACTCTTTCCTCGCTCTCAAACCCCATTCTTTTCTTTACCAGGAGGTGTCTCCTTCTCAGGGAAGACCCTTCTCTTAAATGCATAGACCTGAAGTCACAGTCAGGGTCAAATTATCAATAAAAACTAGTGGTTGTTGTAGTTCCTCTTGGTTTTAAGTAGACTACGCACATCTCAGGGAACTCCAGCCTGGGAAAGGAATGCCCATGATGACGTACCTACTGTATTCCGGGCTGTAAGACAGACACTTTATATCTCTATTTTATTCAGCCATCACAGTGACCCTGAGAAGCAGGTGTCTCCTTCTCCTCCCTGCCAATGCCCCTTGGCAGCCCTGAGTTGTGAGATGACAACCAGGACTGGTCTGATTGTCAGAATCCTCAGAGCCTTTGTAGTCTGAATGGTGTTCACCTACGTTATTGGAGTGGGCAGTGAAACGTGGAAGTAGAACTGAAAGGAATATATTTAATCAATGCATACATGAGTGACGCTATCGTGTTTCACCCTCTTTTGTACTCTCTCATGCCATCATCGTCACGTTTCCCTCCAGGTTCATGTCCTCATTCATCCCATGCTAGAGGCATCAGGAGAGAAGGAAGCACTGAGTCTTCTCCGTGGAGGGCTCATCTTTCTTATGTATTTGGTCATATTCTAGCACCTCCCCATAAGTCCTGAAAGATTTCCAGATGGATTTGAACTCTTGAGCGGTGGCTCGTTGATCTAGGGGTGTGATCCTCGCTTAGGATTTGAACTCTTTCCATATCGTGGCAGCAATGATATTACATGGGTCCCTCACAGCACCCCCTAGATGAGTCTCAGTGGACCAAAGGCACAAGATTACATAATTCTATATAAAAACAAAGGGATGGGTAAAGACTAGATATCCTCAGATAGAAAGAAGCCTGTAGTGAGTTGTCATTCGGTGATCTTTCCTTAATAGATAAGGGCATTTAAGCTGCAACAGTGCCTAGTCCCATGAAGCTAAAGTAAATACTTGCAAAACATGTGGTCATTGTCTCCCTATCCTGTGTTCCTTGTGCAAGGAGCTCAGTTTATCTCTTCCAATTGCAATTATTTCCTTTTAAGCAAACCTGCTCCCTATAATAGTATTTTATTCCCATTTTTCAGAAAAGGAAGCTGAGGTTTGAAGCATTTCTGTAAGTTTCTCAAGGCTGTGTGATTCCAGAGCCACATCAAATGTTCAAGCTAGTTCTAACACATAGAAGAGACCCTCATCTCTTCCATAAGCTCATGCTTTCAAGATTCAAAGCCACCTTATGTGCCCAATTCCTTCATAAAGACTTCCGGGCTCTTGCAATACATAAAGCTTTCTCCATTCTCTGTGCCACATAATTTAGTACCAAATTATATATCGTCTTATAATGTTCTCCTAATTGCTTCAAGTGTATTTGTTCTGCTTCTCCATTAAGGTGGTAAGAGAGATCTTTGAGGGTAGAGTTTTCCTTTGAATGACTGATCACCTTTTCCGCCTTACACGTCTTCCGTTCCACTGCTAGAACATGGAAACCAAATCATAAAGGCTGGTCCAGTCTGCACTATTCTTGGTGTTTAGGAGCGTGGCAGTAATAAGGTGTGGTAGACAGAGCACGTGATGGGCAAGTGGAACACCTGTGATCCTGTCCTCCCTTTCCTCCTAGCTAGCTCTGTGACATTGGGAGGACCTTCTGCCCTCTCTGGGCCTGTTTCGTCACTGGTGAAATGAAAGTGATGAACTATGTGATCTCCAATGTTCTTCCAGTCCTGTGAATCTCTCTCTATAAAAGAAAAGGATGACATGGCCAGGCACGGTGGCTCACGCCTGTAATCCTAGCACTCTGGGAGGCCGAGGAAGGCGGATTGCTCATGGTCAGGAGTTTGAAACCAGCCTGAGCAAGAGCAAGACCCCGTCTCTACTAATAATAGAAAGAAATTAATTGGCCAACCAAATATATATAGAAAAAATTAGCCGGGCATGGTGGCACATGCCTGTAGTCCCAGCTACTCAGGAGGCTGAGGCAGAAGGATCACTTGAGCCCAGGAGTTTGAGGTTGCTGTGAGCTAGGCTGATGCCACGGCACTCTAGCCTGGGCAACAAAGTGAGACTCTGTCTCAAAACAAAAAAGAAAAATGAAAAGGATGACCTTCATGAAGAAATTCAAGCTGAGATCACTGGACCCTGCATATGGATGGTCAACAGATGGTTGGAGTTGCTTTAGCCCTGATTTTAGACATAGACTGGAAGCAGCTCCAAACTATGCCTGACTCCCAGGGATGGAATGTCTCTGTGCTCCCCATCATATGCCATACAGGTGGCAAACACCCAACCCCCCGCCCCCAGGGCAGCTCTAAGAGAAACCATGCTTATATAAGCTGTATGGGACCACTGAATTTCAAGGGAAGGCCAGGGCAAATGTTCTTCCTCTGAGGAGTGGACCATAAAAGATAACCTTGACAACTGTATTGCACCTGTCCAAACAACTGAATTGATCATTATAAAAGTTAAAAGCTTAAATCCCCCAAAGGGAATTGATAGACTGCATAGGTACCTCTACAGAGAATCATCATAATTCAACGTTAGTTAAATGTACCATTAAAGTATCTATGTAGTTAATGGAATTTCACTGGGGTTTGAGGTTTCTTCTGAGTTGCTCAAATTGCTTCAATCATGAATGACTTCCTAAATTAAAACTTAAATAGACTTTCAAGTATTTAATTAGATATATCTATTACTGAAGGAGAGAACATAACTGAAATTTACCTTTGAAATCTTTTATTTAAAAAAATACAGTATATCTTCAAGATTATAAACATTTCTTGATAAACTCAGACACAGCTGCTTCTAGAGATAAAACAGTAGCCAGGAATTTTCTTCTGTGGTTCTCTCCTTCTTAGATTTGACGGTCTCAAAAGACACCTTAGCTTTCATACTTTTGAGGTCTTTAAATGTTTGTGAATCTCACAAAAAAAATCCATTATGAGATTATAAAACTGATGTGGAATGAGGGTGAGTGGTGGCGAACTGCCAGACATACCTGAGGATCTTCAGGGGCAGGTAGATCTCTCACCTGCCCTAATTAGCAATGGCACAGGCTCGAAATAGTGTGGAACGTGCATGAAGCTTTGGAGGAAACACGAGGACCTTCCTGAGCAGTGTGTGAAGGGGCCTCGATCAGGCCTCCTGCAGGGAGGGGACAATGATTAGGTCACAAGACTCCTTCACTGGCTCAGGGGAGTCCCTTGAAGCTCCTCTCTTCCCTCCAGGGCTTTGTGTCCCCCTGCTGAGAAATGAAATGATTGCATTAGTGACCTCTAAGGCTCTTTCCCTGGTAGATGAAGAACACACATGAACTCAATCAGGACTGTCATTGCTTTTCAATAAACAAGTGAAACAGTTGCCAGTAATCCCGAGAAGGAAACGTGTTTGCCGATTGAATATGCTGCAGACCTGACTTGGGGATAGATGGGGGAAATATTAATCTCTTTCCGTGTTTGGTTAAATATCACAAAGCCCTGAGCAAATTTGACTTGGGAAGCAAGACTGGCTCATCTGCTGTCTGTTTGACTTGCGGCAGCACCTGTTGCCTTCCCTGCTCATTCCCTGCGGAGGCTTTGACGGGCGGTGGGAGGGGGTGGCCATGTGCTCAGACCTCAATGAGGCTTCCCAGACCTATGAGGATGCTTCAGCCCAAAAGGCCTAAAGCTGCAATGAGCTGAGCCTTAAGTCTATAAAGGGCTGAATGGTTTGTGTAGACTCTACAAAGAATAGCTATCCAGATCTGAAAGCACTTAGATGAGAAGGCTCCCCTAGAGCTGGAAGGAGATGGATTTTGGACGGGTGAGATGGAGAAGTCCTTTTCTCTGCGGGCAGTAGAATAGCCAAGCTGCATATCTGAGGAGTGGGCCGACGGGAGAACAGAAACACATCCAGTAAAGGGAGAGCAAAGTGTGCAAGAGGATGAAAAAACTTTTAAAGGGCTGACGTTAAGGTGGCATCTGACTAAGAGAGAGATCCAGGACCAGCCAGACCCCTCCAGTACCCACCCGGTCACGCCTTGCCACAAGATCCTCAAGGGAAATATATCCATAGAAGCAAGGGGGACAGCGTCAGCCAGAGTCCCAAGTGCAGGACTCCAGGCAGAACTGTTTGTACCTGGATCAGAAGCAGCCTGGGCCTGGATCTGCAGCCTAGGTGGTCCACATCGGCTCTAGCCGACGGAAATAGGATGCAAGCCGCGTACATACATTGACATTTTCTGACAGCTGCATTTAAATGAAGTAAAAAGAAACAAGTGAAATTACTCTTAATAATATATTTTATTTAACCCAACCTATCCAAAATATTTCAACATGTCATCAAGTTCAACATGGAACCAATGTTATCAACATAAAAAAATTAACAGCAAGAGAGTTTACATTCTTTTTTGTACTAAATCTTCAAAATCTTGTATGCGTTTAAACGTACAGCTCATCTTAGTTTTCCGCGGTCGTACCTGATCTGCAGTTAGATTTCATAAAAGCCACCGCTGAAAGGGTAGGTTCACCTACCTCCTTGTTCCAAACGTACTTAAAAATCTTCCAATAACTGAATTTAGTATCTGTTTTTAAATTTAAATGTAAATTAATTATAATTAAATAAAATTTAAAATGCAGATACTCAGTTACATAGCCATATTTCAAGTTCTTGAAGCCATGTGTGGACAGTGGCTACCATATTGGGCAGCTCAGGTCTCTGTCATTGCCTCGTATCTGACCCCCAGAGGGGTCTCACATTTTTAGCTCCTTGAGAGTAGGTAGCAAAAGGAGCTCAGAGGCAGGGGGTCTAAACTTGAGGTGCCTGACAGGGGATCTAAACCCGAGGCAGCTTTCCAAACCCCAATCCTAGGAACTCCAGTAATTCTCTTTCCAGATGAGATTTGCAGCTTCTGCAGAACTGCATTAAAAATAATAATAGCAATGTCCATGCATTGAGTTTCTACTCTGTCATTATGTTTGATGGGTTTTGTTACTCAGGGAAATTGAGTGACTTGTGCAAGGTCATGCAGCAGATAAGGGGCAGGTCCTGGATTCAAACCCAAGTTTGTTTGACTCTAACACCGATACACTGTTGCAACCTTGCCTCCCCCGGTGTGGCCAAGGTCACAGTCCCAGCATTCGAATTTCCCAAATTGCAGTGATGCCTGATGTTGCACTTAGCCCTACCTGTTATGGTTATGGCCTCATTAGAAGACTTAATTCCAGAGGTTGCCTTTGGCATCCCAGGCCTTGACCACACCCAGAATTAATGGAGTCCTCAGTAAGGAGTATTAATGCAATTATTGTCTTGGCATGAATGTATCTCCCTTGCATTGTCACGGTTTCCTAGCTCTTCCTAAAAAGCTTTCAGAGGCTGACTTCACGCTGGACCCAGCATCTGCCCAGCCTCTAATGGATCACTGGCAGCTTGCCCATGAGCAATGGAGAGAGGAGCAGAGGGCGACAAAAGCTACCTTTAAGTTAAAGGTTAACTTCTAGTGCTTTTAAAATACCTGACCTCTGACTCCATGGTAAGAACATCGATGCAGATGTCAAAGCGTGCCATTGCCCTCCTCCAGCCTCCGTCCTTCCCAGAGCTGAGAGGCATGTCTACCGTCTCTGTGAAGAGCTCTTGGGAAGGGGCATAGTTAGGCCACTGGCTTCAAACAACATTGTCCCTGGGCTTTTCTCAAATAGTTTGTGGCTCGTGACCTAACAAGAATCCCACTCAACCAGCACAGTGCCTTTATCTCAGAGTGAAGCTGAGCCTGGTCCAGTAGACCCCACGCAATGGGGCAGCCTGAGACCGCCCACTTCCTACACCTGGATACAGCCAGGTGAGGCATTGGAGGGTGTGCCCAATTTTAGCTGCTGTTCCAAACCCAGTGGAACAAACACCAACCAAGCGCTAATCTAGAAAAGAAGCTGGAATGCCAGATAGAATCAGGGGAAGAGACAGGCTGGGCGTAGTGGCTCACACCTGTAATGCTAGCGCTTTGGGAGGCTGAGGCAGGAGGAATGCTTGAGGCCAGGAGTTTGAGACCAGACTGAGCAATATAGCAAGACTCCATTTCTATAAAAAAATTTTAAAAATTGCTGGACATGGTGGTGTGTACCTGTAGTCCCAGCTACTCGGGAGGCTGAGGCAGGAGGATCCCTTGAGCCCTAGAGTTTGACGTTGCAGTGAGCTATGATTGCATCACTGCACTCTAGCCTGGGTAACAGAGTGAGACCCTATCTCAAAAATAAAAGGATCAGGGGAAGAGGAGGCAGGAACCGACATTAAGAAATGCTTACAATAAGGTCGTGGTTAAAGATGTCATCTCTAGACCAGGATTTCTCCATCTCGGCACAGTTGACATTTGGGGCTGCATAGTGCTTTGTCGTGGGGCTGTCCTGGGCCTTGCAGGACGCTCAGCAGCATCCTTGGCCCCTGCTTCCTAGATGCCTACAGCACTTCCCCCACTCATTGCAGCTGTGACAGTCTCTGGGAATTGCCAAATGTCCCCGGGGGGACAAAATTCCACCGCTTTCCATGGTTGAGAACTGCCATTCCAGATTCACATGGGGCTTCAAATGCAGGCTTGTCACTCGCTACAGGTACGGCTTGAGCTGGCTCCCGAAGCACAGATCTTGCTTCTGTACAATGAGGAAACAATACCTACTTTGTCAGAGTTGCTGCGAGGTTTCAGTGAGATAATATATGCAAAGGGCTTATTCATAATAAAAACTAATTGGTTTAGGCAAAGAGTTTAGGATGCATTTTTTTAAATCACCAAAATAAATCTATTTTACAGTAGAGTATTACTCCCATTGTGGAAGATGGCATTTTCCTGGAGTGGCTACAATATTTTCCAGTTCCACATGTGTTTCCGAAACCTTGTTACACCCCCATCGACAGCCTATTTCCTCACCCCTTGAATCCAGGAGGACTTTTGTGGCTGCCTTGATGAAGAGAATGGAGTGGAAAGGATGCTTCCTGACCTCCGAGGTCGAGAAGTATGAGCTCATAAAAGCTGGGTAACGAGAGATGCAGCTTCCACCTGGCTCGCTCAGACACATGCCTTGGGAGTTTTGAGCCAATATTTGAGAAATCCGGTTACCCAGGAGCCACATGCTGGGTAGACTGTGTGACACGTGCACACATACACACACACACGCACACATGCACACACGCATGCACACAGACACACACAAGGAGTCCCAGCACCATGGCCCTGGCTGTCTGAGTCTTCCCAGCCCGGATGCCAGACATGCGGGTGAACAAGGCTTCAGATGACTCCAACCCCTGCCTTTAAGCTGCCCCGGTTGATGCTGATTAGAACAGAGATGAGCTGTCCCTGCTGAGCCCTGCCCAAATTGTAGATTCTTTAGTAAAATAAATATTTTAATGTAATAATATAAACATTTAATAAAATAAATATTGTCATGTTAATCCACTAAGTTTGGGGTGGATTTATTACACAGTAATAAATAGCTTTAGCAACCATATGACAGATGAAAAACTGACTCTCAGGGAGGACATATAGCCAGCGAGTATCCAGGCTGGAATTTGAACTAAGGATTTCCTGCCTCCAAAATGGCACTGGTTTTGCTTGCCATGACACTTGCTCCCAAGGTAGCATGGGGTTCCCTTATAGAAGGGAATCCAGGACTGAGCAGAAGGTGGCACCTGAGCAGAGGGGCTACAGGCAGGCTGATCACACAGGACTCAGCCCGTCTGTAGGCAGAGGGAGGAGCATGCCAAAAGCAAGGCAGGACTCAGCCCGAGAGAGTCAGAGGCAGTAGAGGGATCCCCCCAAAGAGGACAAAATAGAAGATTCATTTTTGAAACAGAAGCACAGTCAGGTGGGCCAGCATCAAAAGCTCATCTCAGAGCATGAGGCTGTTTAAATCCCAAGTGCTCCAGGTAAAGATGTCTCCTGGGCTAGTGGTCCTCAGCTCTAGCTGCCCACACCACCTGGAGAACTTCCAAGAATCGTGATGCCCAGAGGCCAATGACATCAGCCGCTCTGCATGGTAGCCAGGCATCAGTATTCTCCAAGTCCCCAGGTGATCTCATCGTGCAGCTAAGCTGGAGGGGAGTGGGGATGTGCCCGCCGGCCAGTGTCAGCTCAGCAGAGCCAGCCGTGAAGACAGGCAGGCTGCGGAGCCCGGAAAGAGACAGGGTTTGAGCATTAACTGCGATCACTGGTTTGCTTTATGACTCTGCAAGGTGAATTAAAAATCAAACTTCATTTGGCTTCAAGTGAAGATGAAGATTCAGCAGATCCAGGGACTAGGAAAGACCCCATTAATATGCTTACTGACAGAGACCCGTGTGATTCACTGACGTGAACTGAGGCAGATGGGAGAGATTCGCCACTTCTGCAGGAGGGAGAGCAGGAGAGAGCTTTTCCCCTCTCTGTGGCTGGTGGGTAGGGGACAAGGGCTACCCTCCCTTACAGTGCAAGAGGGGAGAGACACGAGAAACACTATCCTTAGGATTTTCTCATGTGGTGTCTGATGTAGGCTGATGACAGTCTGCAGCAGGGTAGAGTGGAAAAGCCAGTTGCAGACCAGGGCAGAGTGGGTTTGAATTCTGCTTCCTTCTTTCTGCATGGCATGAGAAAGTCCTTCAATCTCACCATGCTTCAGTTGCTTCCTCTGTCAAATGGGAATGATCATAATACTGCCAGGATTAAGTGCGCTAACATATATGATATACCAGCACATGGTGGGCACTAATAATGAAGGTGGGTTTCCTTCATTCATTCATCCATGCATTCATCCACACTTTCATACTTTTATTATTCACCTTCTTTTCACTCCACTGCTGTCCACCTCCACCTTCTGGAGCATTAAGAATGAGAAGCTGCTGCCCTGGAAGGCAGCCCATAGCATTGCATTAGATCAGAAGTGTCTCTATCTGACCAAACTTCCTCACCCCCTTTACTGGTGAGCCCCTACTCGAGAAAACTCACATGCCACCTGTTCCACTCTGTGTAGGAGTCAGCCCTACAGCCCTATATTAAGTAAGCCCTGTAATATTAAGCCCTGTATTAAGTCATAACACCTTCCCTATGTAATAAGGCTCCCCTATGTAACAACGGCCATCACACTGGCCTATAATGGCCCACATACATGCCTACCCTCCCCCAGAGACCATGATCCTCGCCCTGCATCTAGCACATCATTGGCATTCAATATAATTTCTGTGAAATAAATGATTCAGTAGACTTGTGTCACTTCCCCTTTCTGGGCCTCAGTTTCCCCAGCTGTATGATGAGAAGTTGGAGTAGATGCATTTTAAGAACAGTCCTACCACTAGTGTTCTATCTTTCTATGGAGCTGGAGGGCAAGGACGGTAAGGAGAGGAAGCCAAGACAAATTAATTAACTGGGGGGATGGTAATGAGCTGGCACCCAGGCGTTGGCTGGCAGGATGACAGACAACATGACATCAGTATTATCAGGTGAGCAGGACAGTGCCATCCAGCCTGGGCAGAAGATTCCCCATCAGCAATGGTCCAGATTATCCACGGAGTGTCAGTTTGGTGGGGGGAACGTAGACACTCTTAAGAGGGGCAGGTGGTCAAGACTTTCGCAGGAGGCAGAACCAAAAGAGAGCCAGAAGATATGGCCAGTGTAGACAGAACAGGTCTGGGCTAAAGAGCCATGGCCAGGACCTCCGTGAACAATGCTGAGAGGCTGAAACTCAAGCAACAACATGATGTCCAGCCCCAGCCTCTGGGGACCCTGCCCCAGATTGGCCCAACCGGAGCATGTGAACTACATCGTGGGTAAACTCCAACAGGTGGCCCTGCCTTGGCCATTTTCCTGGGAATGTTCAGGAGCTGAGCATGCAGGGAGCCTGTGTGACCTGGCAAGGGCTCTGTGGACTCACTAAGGGGAGCTGGGAAAGTTAGGGGCTGGGAACTGAGGCCTGAGATGGCCAGTGTCTCAGGAAGGGCACACACACTCCACTCACACTCACAGCCCTGCAAAAGCCTCCCTGAGAAACACACTTGCCCACACCACGCCGACACTGTCCTGCCCTGATGCCCAGGTGTGGCCCCCCACCAACATGCAGCCTGACACATGTCAACAAGGCTCACCTCGGAGACTTACAGACACAAGTGCACGTTTCTGTTTTGATGGACATTTATGAAACATCTATGTACTAGACATTGGGGCCTGCAGGTAAACTACAGACCTGCACTCCAGGAACTCACAGTGCACAAGAGACACGACAGCACAGACTCACGTTGTGTGATGTGTGTGCACATGTTTGTTTATGGATCCTCATAGACAGGCTCATAGAGCTTGCAAGTTCCCACCCACCTTGGCTTAGTCAGCAGTCTATAGAATTTGCTAAAATGACACCCCCTTGCCATTTGCACACTCAATGTAGAAACGTTGTTCTGTTCTTGTTCCTGTAACAAAAGCCTTCTGAGTCTTTTAAGGGACATTATTTTATGGCAACATTGTTAGCTGGCATTTACAGAGATTCAATCAATAAATCAGATGCTGCTTGTAACGGTGCATTGCTGGCTCACATTTGCTTAAGAGCTCTGAGGACTCAATTGGAAGTTTCAGACTTCGACTTCTCTTCCTAGACCACACCCCCACACACACACACACACGTGGGCACTAACATGCATGCACGCCATTGCAAGAAATGTCACTTCAACCATGCTGGGAAGTAGCCTGCTAGTTAAATTTTGCTGCTTCTTTGCTTCCCATGAAAGAGGCTTGATGTGAGAAGGGGTTATAGGGATTTCCACTCACACTCTCAGCTGAACATTCTCAGGGCCTGAAAAGGTGGAATCTCCCAGAAGTAAAGAGCAGTGCTGAGACTGGGGTGAAGCTCCCACCCCACTGCTCTCCTACCCTTGGGTCAGCGAGAGGAGAGTCTGGACTCAGAGACTCCAAACGCATTCCTCCATGCAAGTCCCCACCCATGCCGGCCACACAGCCCCTGGAGTATGCTCTGTCAGTCTACCCACATCTGAGGTGAGGCTAGAGTTAGGGCTGGGAAGGAAGCCAAGAGAATATCCCCACTAAGACCTTCCTCCTTCTCTCTCCACCATAGTCTACCAACAATCCAACCTTAGGAAATGAGAAGGTTCACAGAAAAGTGTGGTTACAAAGTGTAACAGCTGTTCCTAGGCAGGGACTACTCTTGAAAACATAAAACACCCAGCATGCCAAAGATGCATGTCAAATCAAACTTCATCCCCATCACCTTAGCACTAGCAAAGAGGATTCTCCCTTTTTTAAAAAACCTGGCATTAGTGCTGGTACTCTGGGGCTGAGTTATTTTTTTTATCAGGGAGTGGGGTTGAGGACCATTTTGGGGCACCAGACCTCACACTATCCTTTGCTAAAACAGAGTTTGCAGCTGAGTGCTCAGGCTGACTTCTCCTTTGAGGAACAGTAGGTTCCTTCCAGCCTTGTAGATGCCACTAACATCTATACTCTGGGCTCTTTGCTGTCACCTTTGGGTCCTCTGTGCCCTCCCCTACTTCTTTACAAATCTACTTTTCTACAGGCTATTCCAGGACCATCCAACAGTCATTGTCTTATAAGGGCTTCCCATGGCAGAACCTCATGGATGATGCTGTCTGTCCCACACCAAGCTGCCAGCTCACTCAAAATGGCCCATCAAGGATGCTCTTGGCCCTGGCACCAGGTGAGGACACCAGCAACCCATCTTGGGCAAGAAAATGGACAGGGCACACAAGAACCCCCCTCCCACTTTCTGAGTCCTGGAGGCTGGAGCCCTGTGGGTGAGACAGGTGCTGGGAAGTCCCACCAGTCCTGCCAAGAAGACCCATCCCAGGGCAGATGTTCAGGCTAAAGGAGGAGCATGGTGCCTTTGGGAGGGGCCAGGTAGAGGCTCATGGGTCCTAAGGAAAGGGAATCTGTCCTGAGCCTGCTGTGGGTAAATCTGATTCAATTCGAGGCCCCTGCTTCTCCCCACAAGCCCCGCATGCGAAATGAAGAGGAGGGCCAGAGTGGTAGACACAGGAGAGAGGGGCTAGGGCAGGAAGGGCTGAGGAGCTGGGCAGTGGGGCTTTAATGGTCTGTAATTGCTTTTCCAACTGGTCTGCAGGTTGGAATAATCTCATTATGTGAGCTACTGAACCTTGTGACTCAGCCTGAAAAAATGGTGTTCCGTTAATCTCTCCCCTTTCATGAAGGCCAGTGCAATGTACACACCTTCCTCCCTGGAAATCTTCCTGCAGAGAATTTCTGCTCCCTGGCTTGTCCTCAGGCTGGGACAGGAGAGTCATTGATTTCTGTTTCCCTTTCTTATACCATTAGTTGCTATCCTGGAGGCAGTGTGTGTATGTTAATTTGGAAATTGTCCTTCCCAGACGGGACCTTCTAAGGGGGCCAGGCACTAATACTTCAATGCACACCCTCATAACCTTTTTATATAAAAACATCCATCTTTCTTTTTTTTTCTGTAAATACCAATGTAGCAGCATCTCCTGCCCTGAAAAGATCCCAGGACTCAGCCACCGCTAATTCGCATCATTGGAACTGAGACAAACCACTTCACTGCTCTGTGGCTGGGTTCCCCCATCTGTTCCATGGGGTAGTGGCAACTGCTCAAATGGCCTCATGGAGCTACCGTGAGAATCTAACAAGTTCTGAAGGTGTCTTTGAAGAGAAGGGCTACAGGCAAACGTGAAGCCATGTCGTGTCCCGTGTTCTCCAACTTGGCTGCATATGGGGGTCACCTGGGAACTTTAGGAACTATGGATGCCTCCTGACACCCACCCCCACACCTTCTGACATAACTAGTGTTGGATACCACCTGAGCATCAGAGTTTTAAAAGTTATTTTAATGGGAAGCAAAGTTTGGGAACCACTAGAATAGACTGAGAGAATTGCTCTTGCCCTCCCCACAACAGCCTCCTCCAAATTCCCTAAAATGTCAAGACATCCCATCCCCTGTCAAAAGTATCCTAAGACCATTTGGTCCACTGCCAAGAACTTTCTCACCTCTTTGCCTCAGAAACTGCATCCTCATAAACTATGAATGAGCTTAAATAATATCTCACAACCCAGATTGCACAAGTGAGCTTTTTTCAAATGTACAGATTTAGTTCACCTGTGAGAATTAAAAAGCAGATTAATGTCTGTGTTCAAGGAAGTAAATCTAAAGTCTGTTCCTACTCAGGCCCTCCCCGAGAGTATGAGATTGGCAGAAAGGGGCTCAGTTTCTCTGGATGGAAGGGCAGTCCTTGCTTTACCAAAAAGAATTCCAAGATACAGTTCAGGTTCAGCAGGAACATGTGCTGGGATCTATTAGTGATGTCTGCATGTTTGCAGGATGGAAGGAGACAACACACATAGCAACTCGATAGCACTCGTGCACTAAATGAAGTTCTAAGGCCACATTCCTGGTCTGGAAGCTGCCATTTCTAGAATCCTCAAGCTTATGTCATTCATAAGCTTTGAGGGTGGGTTCCCTACTCTGTTCTGTAAACCTTCCTGGGATGTCAGTCCTCAGTATTTGGGTACACCACGCTTATGTCAACTCATGACCTCTGTGTGCACAAAGGATACATACACTGACTTGCGCACAAGAGAGGGAAGAAGAGAAACGTCATCCTCATTTCCTGTTTATATCCATGCCCTCTTACTCTTCCTCCCTTTACCAAAAAATGATTCTAGGCAAGGCACAATCAACCACTCAACCTTAGGGCAAGTTTTAGGTCATGGCGGTCAGAAGTGCGTGCATGGACTCCTAGGAAACCTCACTGCAGGGGCATTCCCTGGTCCCAGCATGTCCCGATGCAGCCACATCTCCTTTGCCTTCCAGTTCAGTCAACTCTAAACACACACACACACACCCTGGGGTTCAGGCTGAGAGAAGGGCTGGGATACCCTCTGGGGAGACCAAGGCCCCAGTGACCTGCTGCATTCAGCACTGGGCTGAGATCAATGAGTCAGACAAAGCTGGTGCGGGGACAATAGTGCTACTTAGGCTACAGCACAGACCTCAGGGTCACTCCAAGAGGTCCTCGGTCCCAAGTCTGATAAGAAGGGAAGAAACTCAGGACCCCAACTACCATAGCCAACCGCGGATCCCAGGGTGGGAGAGAAGTTAGTTTTTCACCCCATTGGACAAGATAGAGGAGGATGGCTGAGGTGTCAGGCATGAATGGCTCACAAAGAAATGAATGAATGAATGGTTTTGAAAAATTAAAATTAGGAAAAAAAAAGCAAATTCCAAATCTGAGCAGTTCTGTATCTCCACATAGGAACACCAGAGTGGAGGGAAGGCAGGAGAAGAGGGCTCAGGGGTCGGGGAGGGGGTCCTAATGCTGACCGAGTACCCATCACATGCCCAGCAGGCGCTGTGCAACACTCCCTCTGCACGTCATCTCTGTGATGCCCCCCACACTAGGAGGGAGATGTCTGGTAAATGGTATCAAATATTATCGTCCACATTTTACTGATGAGGAAACAGGCCCAGAGAGGTTAATCTCCACACAGAAAGTAGGAGTTGATGACAAAATAGGCATCTCCCAGCTTGCTCTATAGATTCAATGCGATCCCAATCAACTTCCCATTCAGTTATTTTGTTGATTTCAACAAACTTATTTTGAAGTAATAACCAACACCATATGGAGGAAGGACGAAGTTGTAGGAGTGACAGAACCCAACTTCAACACTTACTATGAAGCTACAGAAATCAAGACAAGTGTATTGTCTTGGCAAAAGAACAGACAAATAGGTCAATGGGAAAGAATTGAGAGCCCGGGAATAAAACCACATAAATACAGTCAACTGATCTTCGACACAGGAGCAACAGTAATACGATAAAGACAGGACAGTCTTTTCAACAAATGGTGCTGGAACAACTGGACATCCACATGCAAACTGGCCAATGTAGACACAGACCTTACCCTGTTTGCAAACTCAAATCCATTTCACTCAAAACGGATTGTAGACCTAAATATAAAACACAACATTATAAAACTTCTAGAAGATAAAATAAAATAAAATCTAAATGACTTAGGATTTGGCAAGGACTTTTTGTATACGACACCAAAGCCACAATCCATGAAGGAAAAAAATTGATAAACTGGACTTCATTAAAATTAAAACGTTATGCTTTGTGAAAGATACTGTCAAGAGCATAAAACGAGAAGCCACATACTGGAAGAAAAATATTTGCAAAAGACACCTTCAATAAAGGACTGCTACCCAAAATATATAAAGAATCCTTAAAAGTCAATTATAGGAAAACGAACAACCTATTTGAAAAATGGGCCAAAGATCTTCAGAGGTATGTCACCAAAAAGATACACAGATAGAAAATAAGCATCTGAAAAGACGCTCCACATTGTATGTCATCAGAGAAATGCAAATTAAAACAACAATGGGATACCACCCTGAGCCTATCAGAATGGTCAAAATCCAGAACATTGACAATACCAAATGCTGGGGAGGATGTGCAGCAAGAGGCACCCTCCTTTTTGCTGGTAGGCATGCAAAATGGCACAGCCACTTTGGAGGACAATTCGGCAAGTTTTTACAAAACTAAACATGCCTTTACCCTATGGACCAGTGTTCACGTTCCTCCCTATTTACTCAAAGAAACTGAAAACTTACATCCACACAAAAACCTGCACATGGGTGTTTATGGAAACTTTATTCATAATGGTCAGAACTTGGAAGTAACCAACGTGTCCTTCAGTAGGTGAGTGAATAAACAAACAGCGGGATAGCTGGACAACGGAACGGTATTCAGCGCTAAGAAGAAACGAGCTAGCCAGCCACGAGAAGACATCGTGGGAACGTGAATGTATGCTAGTAAGTGAAAGAAGCCAATCTGAAAAGGTTACGTACTGGATGATTCCAACTCTGTGGCATCCCAGAAAAGGCAAAACTGTGGAGGAACTGAAAGGATCAGTGGTTTCCAGGGGGTGGGTTTCAGAGAGGGATGGAACATGGAAGATTTTTAGGGCAGTGAAATTACTGGAGGAGTAACGGTACTATAAAGGTGGGAATACGTCATTATCCATTTCTCCAATCCCACAGACTGTACCACACCGAGAGTGAACCTAATGTCAGCTGCGGGCTCTGGGTGGTAATGATGTGTCAATTCAGGCTCATCGGCTGTAACAGATGCACCACTTTGGTTGGGGTTGTTAATAGTGAAGGATGTTATGCATGTGTGAGGAGCAGCAGGTATACATACCTTACGCTCAGTTGGGCTTTGAACCTAAAACGGTCTAAAATGTAAATTTTATTGAGAGAGAGAGAGAGATGGGCTTCTCACTCATCTTGATGATCACCCCCTGCCCCGGTAACACTGGATGCTCATGGCTGCCTGAGCACCCTCTCTGCAGGCCTTGGCCTCAGCTGCTTTCTGTCACTGCAGTGCCCTAACCTCCCTCTCCACCACCCCTGCATCTCCTCCTAACTGGAAGCTCATGTTCACATTTTCAAAAGCCAATTCAGGGTCACTTCCCATAGAAGAATTTCCTGGCCTCCCCTTTTCATTCATCCATCCATCCATCCATCCATCCATCCTTTATTCAATGCACATCATGCACCAGGCACAGAGGCTCATTAGAGGAAGAGCAGACACGGACCCAGGCTCACGGGGCTTAAGAGTGTGATGAGAAGACAGATACTGAGCTGAGAGCCAGGCACATAATTACACAATGACCACGTGTGCTGATTGATTTACAGAAAAAAAACTAAGGGTACTCTGGAAGTGTATAAAAGGGGTATTGTATTGTATTGTCTTTTGATTGTATCAGGGAAGACCTCTCTGAGGAAGTGGCTTTCAAGCTGCAAGTTGAAGGGTGAGTAACGCTGATGACAATGGCGTTGACTAACATTATTGAGGGTTTGCTCTGTGCTAGATACTTTCTAAGTGCTTTGTATGTGTTAGCTCATTTAATCCTTAAAACAGCCCCATCAGATGGGCATTATTGTTATGTCCATTTTACAGATGAGGAAACTGAGGCACTGAGAGATAAACTAACCTTCCCCAAATCACTCAGCTAATACATAGGGGAGTCAGTATTTGGATACAACCACCTGATTCCAGACTCCTTGCTCTTATGGGGAGAGGAAGAAAGAACATGCCTGAGGATCTGGAAAAATCACATGAGGATAGAGTAGAGGGTGGAGATGGGGGGAGGAGGACTGCTGAGCCCATTGGCCATGGAAGGGTTTTAGGTTTTGTTCTAAGTGTCATGGCCACCCATCCATGGAAGGGGCTGGAGTGGAGGACTGACATGATTAGATTTGCAGGTCAAACAGTGCGGCATCGCTCCAGTGAATGAATGTGTGTGAGGAGGATGGGGAGGCGTCCAAGACTGCAAGTGGGGGACCTAGTTAAAAGTCATTGTTTGTAGTTTAGGAAAAAGGGAGTGACAGTAAGAGAGGGAGGAGAGGAGAGGGGGAAGATAGAAAGGAGGAGGGGGCAGAGAGAGACTGAATCCCTCCCTCTGGCGTGCTGGCCCTTTCTGCAGGTGTTTTGTGTTGTAATTGATTGACTATATCTTTGTCTGTCCCGCTGAGCTCCAGGAGAGTAACGACTGTGCTAGTCACCTCTGCATCAGCAACACCTAGCGTGGGGCCCGCCACAAAACAGTACCCAACAGATCTTTGTCAAATGCCCGAATGAATTTTGCATGAAAGATTTAATGACCGGAAGCCACTGCCTATAGCTATAAGGGATCTACCTCTAAACCCTACCACCTGCTCAGTGCCCAGAACCTTCCTCAAAGAACACACCAAACCAGGGTCTGCTCCTCACCCAAACAATCCCCGATTTAGTCCCATCAGTGAAAAGTACCCCTCCAGCGGGGCGCTGGGCATCCTGTAGGGAACATGACTGGCTGATTGGGCATTTCCACATTTTCTTGGAGTGTAGGGAAGATGCCCTATGTGCCAGTCTTGGCTAGTTGTGATTCTCTTCTGCTTCTGAGCTAATGGCAAAGCAGATGTGCGGGCGAGGCAGCCAGCTTTGTCTTTCAAGTGGAGAGGGCTGCCTTGTCAGTAAATCAAATCGGTTCTCAGATTTGGGATGCAATATTTATCATGGTGGTGACAGCGAGCAAACCTGAGACTAGCATCTTGGGTGTTCTGCAGATGCTATCACTGTTGTTAAAACATACAACTTCTTGCACAGAATTGTAGGCAGAAAGCTTCCAACTGGAACCAGCTCGGATGCCAAATCCCTGACAGCCAGAGAGCCTGGGGGAGCTAGCATTGACAAGGGAGGAAGCACCTTTGGCATGAGACCCCAGCTGGGGCCCAGGGACACCAGAGAGCCCTGCCCTCAATGCAGAGGGGCCCCAAAGCTGGCAGAGGAGAGCAATGATCACTCAGGAAGCCCGTGCTTGACACCAGATGTGGAAATTGAGAGATTTGCATTGCTAAATAATTCATTGCAATATCCTTTAAGGAGCAGGCTCCTTAACATGTTACAATAGGATTCTAGGACAAAAATTCATGCCATTTTCTAGAACCTATTGATGGTGCGAAGTCCAAGTCAGCAGACGATGGCCCACGGGCCAAATAAGCCTGCTGCCTATTTTGGTACGGCTTGTCACCTAAGAATGCCTTTTACATTTTTAAATGGTTGCACACAAATCAAAAGAAGGAGCATATTTTGTGGCGTGTGAAAATTATATAAAATTCAAATGTCAGTATTCATAAACAAAGTTGCGTTGGCCCAGAGCCAGGTTCATTTGCTGAGGTATTGTCTGCGTCTGCTTGCACGCTGCAAAGGCAGAGTGGCGTGTCTGCGACAGAATGCGTGGCCTGCGGATCCTGGAACAGTTACCATCCGGCCCTTTACAGAAAGAAGTTCACTGTCCCCTGATTTGCATAGTGGATTCTTGAGTGCGAACGTGAGTAGGTTCTTCTGTTTCACTGGGGCGTGGGTGCCCCTGCCGGGGTCCCGTGGGAATGAGTGATTGGATTGAGAAGGGCTGAGGACCGTGGCTCTGTGACGGAGAGTGTCTCGTTGGAGAATAATGCCTGTGTGGCAGTTCCCTTGAACTGCAATGTGTGTGCAAATATGTGTGTGTGTAAGATAGAGCAGGGTCTTTGGGCAAGATCCATGTTTTTGCCAAGTGTGTTCCCTGTAATACTAGCTCCAAGGGACATGGTAGATGTGACATTATAAAAATGGATTTGGTGGTGGTCAAGTAAGCCTGGGAAACGCTGGGTGAGCAGAGCAGGGCAGGTTTTTTTGCTAGAAGATTGTTATTCATATATGCTGATGTCCACCACGCCCTTCTGAAAGTGTCAGAAATAGCACTGTCCAACCGATTTGGCTGCAGAGAATATTTAATGTTCCATGATCCAGTGATGCTATGTGACTCCCATGTGCTGTGGATTGACCACAGGTGCTCTGCTGTTAGGTCCTTTACCCTCCATACAAGAGCTGGAAGACCATTGCAAGAGGATTGCCAGTCATTGGGTCCACCTGTTGGTCAGTGACATTGACTCTCATTGGGTTCTAAGCCCCCTGCCAGTTTCCGGGATCCCAAGGAAAGGTTTCCCTGTGAGGAAGCAGTGGGCCTCCTAGAGACTGGTTTGGGTCAGGAGTGGCAGATGGGAACTTTGCTGAGAAAATTAGGCTACCCCATTACTCTCAAAAGGGCGACCCATGAAACCATTGACCGAACTCTTTTCTCTGAGCTTCACCTGGGACATTTGCCAAGGCTGGGATTCTGAGGACCTGAGTCCATCAGAAGTTGTGGCAGATCTGACCCACCACCTGCAGAGGTTCCCAGGGCAGTCAAAATCAAAACCCAGAAACGTAGACCAACCAAAATGCCAATCTGAAGGAGTCAGACAAAGAGGAAGAATTCAAAAACATAAGATGACCCGTGAAGGAATTCAGAAGGGTCAGATCACAGCAAGAGGAATCAGGAAAAAAAGGTTGAGGGGTATAATTTCTAGATCATTCCAGAGGTGCTGGATCATAACTGCAAATGCTTTTTATAGGGAGCCTTAGCTAGAGGGGAGGGAGGAGTTTTAAGGACACCAGGCTGGTTTGGACCAAGCAAATCAACTCGTAATTGGTCCCAGGATCTAGAGCTTAATCAGGTGCATGTATGACCTGAGGTTGACAAAAAGAGAAGGTCAAAGGCAAATGCAAAATTCTTCATAAGAAGGAGTATGGAGAGCCAAGTGAATACTGTTGAATCTGTGTTCAGGTCTGAGGGATTACTATACGGCTAGAAACAAAAGCCCCAACCCTGGAGAATAGCAGAGGAGGAACAGCTCCAAGGAAGAGGAGCAACGTTGAACATGGACTCGGAGATTCAAGGCTGCTTCCGTGGGGCTTAGAGCTCCCCCTCTGGGGTACCTGCAGCCAGGGTGGGCATCATTTGCTGCATCCTGTGGCCAGAGACCAGTGGGCAGACTTTTAAAGCTTTGCCTCCACCAGTCACCTGGCACCAGCAAAGCTCTGGTCACTGGCTTAAGACTTCTGCTTTAACCCCAGAGCATTTCTTCCTCCCCTGGTTCCCCTTCCTGCATTCATTCATTCATTCATTCACTGACCGATACATTGTATACTTTGTGAAAAGCAGCATGCCTGGTGGGTGGAGGCCTTGGGGGGGGTCCCTGCCACGTATAAAACAATTTACCCCAATCTCAGACCCGAAGACTTGCTCTGAGATGCGGCTGGGCTACAGGAGCAAGGTTTTAAATATCTGTCTCATCTCAGCAATGAGCTACCTTCCCCCAAGGGGTTCCCTGTGTGGTTACAATGGTGCAATTAAATGTCTGGGTAAATAACAGTTATTAAATGGGTAAATATCTTCCAAGTGCGAAGCAGAGCCGGTGCCTCCTGACACGTCTGCTGGACTCATTGTTTATGATCTTAGGAGAAGCTGGGGTGTGAGGGTAATAACAGGCGACTTCTGACGCCTCTTTCTGGTGTTTAAAGAAGGAAAGGTCTGGGGCTGACTTCAAGGGGAGAGGACGGGCAGAGAGGCTGCCCGGGGGTATTTTTAGATCTTTCCTAGCAAAAAAAAAAATCACTTGCACACAAATACTGGGTTCTCTTTCAACGCTTCTCTTTGGGCCATTAAAGCTGTGGAAATCACACAATTGAGCTACCTTTCCACCCCACACTGGCAATCTTCAACTAAAAGGCTCCTGGGCCGTAGTTTAATCTGAATAGATGGTTTGCCAAATTAAAAAAAATGCCAGTTACGATAATTAGGAGAATGTCTTGTGGAGTCTCCAAGCCTTTATCTTCCTTACTGCTGGTGAATTGGAGAACACATTTATCTTGTGGGGCTTGTCTGAATAGAAAGCAGGCAGGGGGAATATGGGTTTTGTGGGTGAAATGAATTTTCTGTCAGCGGAAACGGATTTCTGCGCTTGTGATAAATATGAAGCCAAAGCCTTTTTTATAAAAGCTTTAAAAAAATAAGAAAAAGTGCGGGCCTTGGCTAAGGCTTTCATTTCCTTATTTTAATTATTTCATCCTCTGGGAGTAGACATTGGGTGTCCACCCCATCAACCCTAGAGAGCTGCCGTGTCCCGGGGTGCACACTCGTGGGCCTCTCGCCATTCTTTGTACTGCGGGTGCAGCCCCACTTAGGGAAATGCAAGATGTGGAGACCCACACTGATGCAAACCTCTGGCCCGCCACACACACGCACACACACACACACACACACACACATCACACATGCACATATACACACACACATATACATACACAGTGGAAAACTGCCTGGCTTTTCTTATGCATTTAAAGTTGGAGCTGTGTTTACGTTAATTTTTAGTTAATTACACAGCTTTTCTCTCTTTCCCCCTGATGTTTTCACTTAACAACAGTGGTCTGAGAAGTGGAGCACTTAGAAATTCCCTCATGCAATTCCCAACACACTCCTCCAGGGTTCTACTTCACCAAGCTGAAGGACTCTAGACCCTCAGGGATGTCTCCCTTCTTTCAGCTTTTCCTCATGACTGAGGATAGAAAACCGACTTCTGCAGATGAGAGAGGTTTACCAGTTATTCAAAGGTGATGCTTACACTGGAGTTTTCTTTTACCTTGGTGATGCACTTCAGAGCAAGGTCAAGGAGGAAATAGGAAGCTGTTACTGTGACTCTGGTTCATTGCTGGAGCTTCTTCAAAGGGCTGGAGATTCACTGTGCCATCGTCCTTCGCTCCTGACGCCTCTGCAAGAGCACGCAGCAAGAGGAGAGGTTGCCAGGAGCAATGAGCCCAGGAGCTGGAGAGTGGGTGACAGCATGTCCCTGGCCTCTAGGCCAACGGCAGACAGGAGTAAGGTTTTCATTCAATTGCTCTCTTTGTTCCTCCTTCTGTTTCTAGAGGATTCTCCTGACTGAAGCAGTTACTATTTCAAATCCGAAAAAGAGCAAATATTGAGAAATAATTCCGGGAAAAACTAGGGGCTGATACTTGATGTATTCTTGGTGTTGGAGCAGGTTCAGGACTATTTTCAAAGGAAATTCCTCACACTGCCTAGAGATGGGTTCTTGGTCCACCTTCCAGGTAGGCAGGGGGTGGCAGGCAATTTGGAAGGTCAGCCTCTGCAGTGTTCTCAAATTTCACTATTTACTTTATTTTTAAAATGCATTCATCCATCACTTAACAATGTGGGTATGTTCTGAGAAATACATCATTAGGCAATTTTGTCACTGCACAGATACCATAGAATGTACTTGCACAAACCTAGATGATACAGCCTACAGCATACCCGCTTAGGCTATATGGTGTAGCCTATTGCTCCTAAGCTACAAACCTGCACAGCATGTTACTGCACTGAATACTGTAGGCTGTTGTGATACTTACATGGTAAGTATTTGTGTACTAAACATGGAAAAGGTACAGTAAAAGGTATGGTATTACAATCTTATGGGGCCACAGTTGTATATATAGTCCATCATTAGGCGACACATGACTGTCAATAGATCTGATTTGCTTAGCAAATCAAAGCACCTGTCCTCAGGACTTCTCCAAAGAACTCTAAGTTGTCCAATTTTTGCCAAAGCTATCCTGAGAGAAACAATATTTTGAAGAATGGCCGAATAATACGTGATTCATACATCCATCTAGACAGGTTCCGTCCAATTAAACCCTGTGATGATGGAAAGTTGAACATAAGCACTGTATCTGTGCTGTCCCATACAAGAGCCGCTAGCTACCTGTGTGGCTACTGAGCACTTGTAAATGAGAAACTAAATTTTATATTTTATTTGCTTTTAATTAGTTTAAGTTGAAATTTAAATAGCCGTATGTGACCAGTATCTATCGTATTGGACAATGCAGGTTCTGAATAATAACAATAGAAGAGCAACTGTTTATTGAGTGATTAATATGTTGAGACACTATGCTAAGCATCTCCAATGTATGAAATCCTCTAACCCTTAGATCAGCATTTTGATGCATTCTATATAATTTTTATTCCCATTTTACTTGGAGAGGATTGAAGCTTAAAGATCGTAAGTAACTTGCTCAGGGTCTCTCAGACAATACCTGGTAAAGCTGGGGTTTAAATGTATGTCTGTGTGACCCCAACCAATCCTGTGTGTGTCAGTGCAGGTCTTAGTTGCACTTTATGCAAAATTGAGACAAAACACAAGAAAACACTCTGATCATATCTCACTGCACTCACTGATTTTATTGGGTTTTACTTTACGTAATGTGATGAAGACAATAGGCTCTTTTAATTTAGCAAATATAAAATTATATTATTATACTTAGCATTTTTTCAAGCTATATATGACATCTTGGGAATTGGAATATGTCCTCCTCTCCTTACACAGAGTTGAGAATTTACTTTATCTGAGCTGTCCTTGAGCATTTTGCTATCTATCGAGTTGCACTGAAGAAGGTGTCTTACACAGTGGTATGACAGGTCTTACAGAGATGAGATGTTATAAAGGCTACTGTTTGCTATCCTATACCACATACACATTATGAGTGCTTGTGGGAGAAATTACTTTCAGATCTAAGCACCCAGGAAAGCACTGTTAATTTCATGGAGGTGGCATGCGTTTTCCATACTGATCATGCAACTGACTTGATTGCCCTTTACACTTTGACCACCAGGAATCTCGGAGGCAAATTTTTTATTTCTCTTTAATAACTAAAGAGGAAGCTGTGATTATATCCCATTTCTAACTTCCTAAGTACATCTTCCACCCAGTCTGTATTTCCATTATCTTGATGTTTATGTAATTAAATATTTTCATTACACACACAGTATGTATGTGTGTGTGTGTAGATATATACACACACACATATATATTTGTTTGTGTGTATATATTTGCGTGGTCAGTTTCACATCCTCTGTGCAACGTACTAGGCTAGAAAGTTCAGAATTGATAGCCCGTGCCGGGCAGAAGATCTCAATGTCATTTGGATGGAACCGGGATCACCCAAAATGCCCTCAAAGGCCAATGTGTTTTATTCATATACTGGGGCACCATTTCTCCTCCACAGAGAAGAATTACGAAGAGGGAACTTAAAGAAAGAGTTTCATAGTAACCATTTGGTACCAGGGAAGATGCCCTACAGATTCTGTCTTTGGCTCGAAAGAGTAGAAAATGGACTTAAGCAGGCAGAGAGCATAATGGCGATGTACAACCTGCTCTCAGACCGTGAGACACGGAGCAGTGGGCACAGGTACCGTCCTGTGACTCCCCATCACAACCAGCCTCTGCAGTGTTTTATAGACTCCAGCACCTGATTAACCCAGTGAGAAGTTTCCTGCTTCCTCATCTGTATCCAGCACACATGGTGGTATCCGCATTAGGGAATCATTTCAGGTGTAACAGAAGCAGACCGAGTTCCCGCAGGTAGATTTGGGTTCCCAAATTTACCAGCAGAGACAGAAAGGCACCCACTCAGCTTGAGGGCGGGGTGAGGACTACTTTCAACCAAAAGAGGCAGAGCATATGTAAAAAGATAAATAAATAAATACAATGGAAGCACTTTTCTTTAATTATCTCACACAGTTGGTGTGTTGGTGGGAGAATAAATATTTGAGGGGCAAAAATGTGTGGGTGAGGGTGGTAGATATTGTCGTAACATAAATAGGTAAAACCATGAAGCAAACTAGGTCTACAGCATGTTGCAGTGAACTGAATTGGATTGAACTGAACTGAACCACATTTAGTGTTTTTTTAATTCGTGCAAGGTCCATATAAGAATGTTGACTTAGGTGGCCTGGCTTAGTTCAAACACAGAAGAGAGCATCTCAGAAGATGTCCAGATCCCAGTTCTTTCCTTTTAAAATATCAGCTCAGCAAGAGGTGCACGTGGGGTAAGAGAGAGGTGATAATCTAGAGCCATGCCTCTCAAAGTATGGCCAGCAGCAGCAGCAGCAGCAGCGACACCTGGGAGTTTGTTAGACGTGAAGTCTCTCCCGCCCCACTTCAGACCTGCTGAACCGACGTCTGCATTTTAGCCACATTCCCAAGCCATCCCTTTGCACGTCAGAGTCTGAGAAGCATGCTCTCAAGCAGTCTCCCAAGGACTGTAAAGTCTGTGGAGTCATCTTAGGTGTCCCGGGCACCTGTCTGCACATTATTTGTGCAACATGTACCAAGCATCTTCAGGGAGAAGGAATGCTCAGAGCATCCTATGGGATGCACAGATAGGTCTGACTTTGTCTCAATCCTAAAGGAGTTTAAAATCTGTTGAGTGAGTAGCAGGAGGAACAAAACATGTATATAAACATGGAAATTCACGGTAAAAAAATAAATGCCATAAGAAGTGCCAAAACAGGGATGAGGAGGAAGCACAGGGCATGTTAGATCGGACAGTCGAGCTGGGTATATAGGAGCAGGGGCAGCTGAGAGCAGAGCTGGGCAGGTAGAGTGTGTGGAGCAAAAGACAAGAGCCAAGAGGGATCCGGTTTAGTCCCAGAAGCCTCCCCACCAAAGCAGTGTACCTTTTCTCACCGGATGGCTACCTCTTCCTCCTCCCACCACATGGTGGACCCTCACTTTTCTTCTTCCTTCCTCCCAGGAAAATATGTCACTAACTCCTTCCTTCACCGGGGGAATGAGTGAATGTGAATGAAAGATATCAGCTTCAAATGTATTCCTTCAGGCGACATTTTGACGGACATCAAAGCTTTCCGATGACGTGGAATTCTAAGCCACTGTTAGTGTATTGCAAATCTCCTTTCCCAAAGGGTTTTTAATCTCACCACTTAGGTGATTACCCGTTCTGCCTGTGTATGAAGTTGACAGAACAAATTCTTTTTTTCTTTTCTTTTCTTTTTTTTTTTGAGACGTAGCGCAGTATGGTAGTTAAGAGAGATTCTGGAATCAGACTAAGTTAGCTGTGTGACCTTGAGAATATTTCTTAACTTCTCTGTGCTTCCTTTCTCCCCTCCATACAGTGGGAGTAATAATAATACCTTCCTCAAAAAGTTGTTAGCAGGATAAAAAAGTTACTGTGTGAAAAACACTTGGAATAGTTAGGATGAGTTCAGCTACTGGTGTCACACTCTCACCAAAGTTCTCTAAATTTTTATAATACAATAATAGGAATCTTCTAGGATCTGTTTTAATAACACCGTTTCCCAGAATCATCCCCCTGGAAATTCTGATACTGTGAATGTATGTGAGTGGTTCCTGAAATTTACATGTTTAACAACTACCCCTTGGTGATTCTTATTGGCAGGGAAGTCGGAGAAATGGATCTGCCCCTCTGTAAGTGGATAAGGCAGTTGCAAGGAGCTATTTCTGATCTCTTTCATAGGGAATCGGTGTCTGTTTCTCGTGCACGCTTTGCTGGGAATTTGTGCGCACCAAGGCAGGCAGTGATGCAAAGTGAAAAGCCCCCAAACTCCGGAGTCCAGCAAGTCCTGGTCCAAACCTAACTCTGCCCCTCCTGAAGGTGTGGGCAGATCTGATGCCCTGTAATTCCCAGCGTGCAAAGGGGAGTGGTGCATTCCAATTGAGGCTATCCGGGGGACGGGAAGCAGCAAGGCAAAACTGACAGGATGTTCCAGTTTAGGAGCTTGGAAGTGTTTAGCCAGAAAGTAATTATAATCATGAAGACGTAGGTCAAGGCCTGAGATGCAGATGCAGGTGAGGAGGTCATGGAGTCAGTCTGGGCCAGGCAGGTCATAGAGCACGAAGGTCCAGCCACAGTCAGAAGGGCAGGAATATATCTCAAAGGTCTCCACCCATGTGATCCATCGTTCAGAACATTTGCATGGAGGAAACAAGGGATGCTAGCCATGTAACGAGAGCCAATTCTAGAACAGAAACTGTTTGCTTAATACCTCATTTGTTATGTGCTGAGTCCAACCACAGCATGACCCCCACATGTTTGTGTGGACCCAGGTAGGCTGCTGTGGCTGGCTGTGCAGGTTGTATACTGCCCAACCGCAAGGAGCACCATTCACATTGTAGTCTTTGTAACAAGCGTCCTCTTGGGTTGTCCACTGTATAACCTACACAATCATGTGTGGCAGCCGCAGTCACCTTGAGACTAGCAGGTGTGACTTGTTTTTGATTCATGCTGGAGCAGGGATATCAGGCCACTTCCTGGCCTAACATTTAGTCCAAGAAGCAACTTCCTTATCTCATATGCCCTAATCCCAGAAACCTCGCCCAGTGGCGTGCTGGCAGCACTGTAGTAGGATGGCATTTTGAAGAAGGATAGAAGCAGGAAATGAAGTGTTTCAGGAGTTTGTGGAACCAACCCTAAGCAGATGACCAGCCTGGCACACTCCGATCCAGACAGGGCTGAGCCTCATCCGAGGGGGCTGACCCACAGGAAGGGGAGGGTCATTGTTTCTCTGAGACCCTGGGGACGCTCATATTGCAGCCACCACACTGTGCTCACTCACACACGCACATGGAGCCTCCTGTGCCCTCCTCCTCTATTTTCCTTTTTGATATTTATCACCATCTAATATCCTGCTGTGGTCTGAACGTCTGTGTCCCCCCCAAGATTCATATGTTGAAACCTAATCACCAATATGATGGTATTAAGAGGTAGGGCCTTTGAGAGGTGATTGCATTGTGAGGAACAGAGCCCTCGTGAATAGGATTGGTGCCCTGCTGGAGACCCCAGAGAACTCCCTCGCCCCTTCCACTGAGTGGGGACACAGCAAGAAGATGGCAGTCTGTGCACCAAGAACAGGCCCGTGTCAGACATGGAATCTGCTCGTGCCTTGATCTTGGACTTCCCGGGTGATAATAAATTTCTGTTCTTTAAAAGCTTCCAAGTTTATGGCATTTTGCTATAGCAGCCTGAACAGACTAAGATACATCCTATGTGTGTGTGTGTTTTTTAACCTATTTTCCCCAACTAGAATATAAGCTCAATGTGTGCCTGGTGTATAGTTGGCATTTGATAAATAATTGTGGGCTGTGGATGGAAGGAAGGGAGGGAGGGAGGAAAGAAAGAATTGAATACACAAATACATCTCTGAGTTAAACAAGGGCTCATACCTAGGCCTGGGGGTACAGGAAACAAGTCCATCTACAAAGACAAAAGAGCAGAAAGAATTAAGTTGGAAGTAAAGGCATTTGTCAAAACTGGGACCCCTAGGTAGAAATCCAGGCATGAGACCTGGAAGAAAAGTTGCAGCTGAGGGGCAAAGAGATACCGGAGTCCCACCAGAGATGCCCCAGTCCCAGCTCCCCCCAGCTGTGCTTTGCCTGCCCAGGAACCAGCCTAATGAAGTCTTCAGGGCCCACAGCTGAGCCAGGTTCAGTCCTCGCAGCCCAGGGCTGACATTCCCCGCTAGCCATTGCTAACAGCAGAAAGGACTGGTGGCCGGGCTGCCCTGGTCCCTTCTAAGGAGCCATCACTGGTTTGCATCAGACAGCGGAAATGCTGCCGACGTGGAGCTCGGGGCGAGCTCATTTCGTATTAAATGCCTCATGATTATTGAAAATCCAGGGATGCGATGACCTTTATTTAAGCAGAGCCCACAGCACCTTCCTGAAGATGATCTCCGCCTCTGCCACGGTACAGACAGACGGACAAGCAAACAAGCGAAGCCAAGCCCGTGCCCCTGCAGGGTGCCGCAGAGCCAGGTGCTGGATTTGCGTTCGTTGGATGAACAGTCTCATTCGCTTGCCGGCTTTGATTTGTGCTTTGGGCTGCTCTGTCAGGATTTCTTAAACACAAATTGATCTCTGCTAATTCATGCGTCACCACTGACTATTTTGACATACGACACCTCCTCGCTTCGGAGAACTGGTGCAGCCTGGCAAGCCAGAGGGGCTTAGACGTTCTCCTCCCTTCCAATCCGCAGTGTTCCAGAATCCCCGCGGAAACACCTGCTCTAGGGGATCCTTCTACACAATTATCGTATCCCATTTTTCTCCTCTTCCTGCCCCAGCTTTCTTGCCCTTTTCAATTTTTGTTCCAATACCTAGTTCCTTCCCTCCACCTCCTCATCTCTCCAGTCTTTTAGTTCCTCTCGTCCCTTTCCCACTTCATTCTCTTCCTTCCTGCCTTGGTAAAAGCTGCATCTCCCCGTCCCACCCTGTCACCCGCCTGCTTCGCAGAGCCCTGCCTCCCTGTCCTCAGCTGCCACCTCTGGCGTCACCTCTCCCTATTTCCTGGTCCTCCTCCCTCTTTGCAAACTGTGATTTTCCCTTCTCCAAACTTGTCTCTCTCTCGCAGGCTGTGTACCCCGCTTAGCCAGCCTGGGAAGAGGAAGGTGTAGGATGCTGGAGCTGTAGGATGAGGCCCTAAGGGGCGACTGAGAAACCCAACCTCCTTCCCGCTGCAGGCACGGAGCAGTGTCTCCAAAGGCCAGGAGTACAAACCCAAGCAGAAAGAACAAGTCCCCCAAGTTCTGTCTGCGGGAAAATAGAACCAGGGAGGCGCAAACTCACGCCTCAGCAAATTACCTTGGTTAGGCACTCTGAGCAGCAATTAGCATTTATCAGAATAAAATATCTGTTGGGTGAATGGGTGAATCCATCAGTAACACTGTGCACAGAGCCAAGCTTCACATCAACATGCACATTTGTTTACTAATGATCAATCATGGACCAAAAAAATGAGACATAAATCTAAAGTAACAACAACAATTATAAGGTAAATCTATAACACATATACATCAAGGTAGCAAGATGCAATAATACTGCCTGACCTATTTCCCCAAGCAACTCTGCACTGCCATCTCATTTCATCCTCGTGGCCCCTCCAAGGGATTTCATCCTTACCTGTGCACACTGTGTGCCAGTCGTGCCAGGTGTTTCCCCAACTTCTCAGAGGCTGTCTGAGCCTTTGCCTGGCCCTCACTTCTGCCAGGAGGGCTCATTCCTGTCGTCTCTTCTTACCCTCTTCTTGTTCATCAGCGAAGACCCAGCCCAAGTGTTATCTCCATCTAAAACTTTCCCCTGACCTCCGAAGCAGAATCTCTCATTCATTCATTGGTGAGCATGTTCATGTGCTGGGCACATTGCCAGGTGTGGGGACTGCAGCCCTGAGTGAGAGAGAAATGCCCCCCCCCCATAGCATACACCCAACAAACCAGCATTTCCACTTTGCTGGCTCTGTCCCACCCACTGCCTTGTTCCTGCATAAGAGAGGAACCATACTTGAGTCATCTGTGCGTAATAAACGCAAGTTGAATGAATGAATGAGAAAGCCATCGCTCAAGAGATTAAATGAAAATTTGCTCAAGATCACGCCCTGAATGCATGACTGAGCCAAACTTGGAGTTTGGGATTCCCAGCCCCAGGTTTCCTTGGATATCAAAGGTAGCTTTTTCTCTCACTCCATACTTGCAAATACTTACAGCTCAAGCCAAGGTTTAGGCAGACTATGGGTGAAGCCCAACGACTAGAGAATAAAAGCGCTAATAATACTGGCATCATCATTTTCTGGCAGCAGATGGATCTTGGAGGTGTATGTGTGAGAGTCTGTTTTTACATAAATTCAGCCAACAATCACATAGAACCAGCATTGAGTGCAGTTTTAGCCTCTGCACTCTACAGGCTAGCTAATGTTCATTTTCTTTGTGATATCAGTATTATCTAGATATCATTATTACTAGTAATCATAGTAACCAGCTTTGAGGACCAAGCTACTATTGAGCATGTAATATTATTTCTAATTGCAACAAAATTTCTGAAAATTAAGGGTTAGTTATTATGTCAATAAACAAACAAGAATTCTGAGAGGCGAAGTGACTTGTCCAGGGACACACACCAGTGAGTCCTAGATTTGGGGTGTGACTCAGATGTGTGCTTCCCGCTCTGGTGTGTACACAGTGTTTCCTAGCGAGCAGAGAGCCTTGAGCTCAACTGGGATTTGCCCAAAGTGTATACTAAACATGTTGGTGATCTATAGGGAAGGTGGGGGGAGTCTGTCTCTGACACAGTCACGGTTTTCCAAACCAGGAGCAAGGAGAATCTGCTGCAATGGTAGCACTGTGCACGTCAGATAGAAAATGCTCTAGCGGTCACAGAGAACTATGCAGCAAAGC
The DNA here is from genome assembly GCA_963574885.1 of Lepilemur ruficaudatus. Taxonomy (NCBI): domain Eukaryota; kingdom Metazoa; phylum Chordata; class Mammalia; order Primates; family Lepilemuridae; genus Lepilemur; species Lepilemur ruficaudatus. Next base: position 66,145 of record CAUYRT010030066.1, read on the forward strand.
CACACCCAGCCAACCCCTCACAGAGCCCCGTCGTATGGCTTGGATATTCTATTAGAATTCTCCCAGATTCAGGAAGTGTTCATGAGTTTCTTCCATGTGCTCAACTCAGACTTTCTCTTAACTTCAAGGGCAAGAGCTGGACTCCCGGCTACCTGGATAAGTGTGCTCTCCAGGAGTTTGCTTACAGAAAGCAAAGTGCCACTGACTGCTGGTCTCTGACATTAAGGAAGCAAGAAATTAAGGTTTCTTAGTTTCCCTTTCAAAGCTAAGCATCAGCCAGGCCTCTGGGCAATACTGATGAGAGCAATCTGTCAATGCATGAGGCATCCAGTCCCCTCTCCTGAAACTACACAAGTTATCTCTGTGCCTGCATGCCAGGACTGGGATAACAACAGGTATGCTTAGATCCACTCTGCGTGGATGTGGATTCGGTGGACAGTAGGGATGGAATCGGAGGAAGATCGACACTGGGTGGAGGGACCCCCTTTTGCCAAAGGCTCTGGGGTTCTCTGCCAGTGTTTGAGATCTCGCAGGAAACAGACTCTGAGACAGATATCTGCATGCAGGTGATTTGGGGGGTGCTCTTGGGAACAATACCCATGAAGGAGCAAGGCAAATAGGTTAGAGCAGAGAGAGAAGTTAAACCGCACTGTGGTTAGCCTCAGCTTTTCCAGGAGGGGCTCTGGAGTTGAAGTAGCCCTTCAAGATGTCCCTCATCCAAGGGAAGGGCCAGGCTGGTTGGACCCCAGCATCAACCAGTCACCGAGTAGGGTGAGTAATGTTGGGTGAAAATGCTTCCTTAACTGGGCGAATAAGGGCCTCGGACCTAAAGAGACATCTGGGTGGTACAAAAGGCATTCACTACATGGGGTCTTTGTGCTTCCTCTGTAACGCAAAGAAGTATGTTACGGTATCATGGGATCAAGTTCCTGCCATCTCCAGCTGTTCTCTGATTACCATGGTGCAGTGCTGGACACAGGCAGATGCCCAATAAGTGCTTGTGGAATTGAACTGAATTCCAGTGTACCCATAGGTCTTCCAGAATGATCCAGTGCATTTCCCCATCTTACAGAAGAGGGGTCCCAGAGTGATACAGTGTCCTTTTCAAAGATGCACAGCTTGTTAGTTGTAAAGCCAAGGACGAGAACCAGGCCTAGGTCCTGGTGTGTTCTCCACTAAGCCCTGCTACTTGCCCCTGGTCTTTTGGGTTTAGATCATGGAAGTCTACGAGGTAACAACAAGCTGATGCTCATGTTTTAGTGAATGTGCTCCACTAATGGATCTACCTGTTACAATCACAGAAAGCCTGTTTTTTACTGTGGGTTGGAATTTACCAGTCTCTGAGGGCTCACCCAGTATTATCTGGCAGATGCCATTTTTCACCGTGAACTTTCTATTGAGTCATCTAAATTAGCATTTCCCAAACTTTTGCATTTAGGACATAGCATCAAATTTCTGACGCAGATGGACAGATCTAAGAGGTGGTCACATACTACCTGTTAGTTGGTTGAGGAAGAAAACCGTCATCATTATCATCGTCTGAAATCTTCCCCTACCGCCTTGAGATATTGCCATTAGCACTTTAGAGATTGAACTCTCAAGTAGCTTTTAATAAACACATATGTCATTGTGTTTGGGTAGATCAGATGATAAAGTATATTAGATGCTTAGCACATACTTGGCAGATAGAAGCCTTCAATGAAGGCAAACTGACCAAGCTGTACTTGTTACCATTACCAGATCAAGAGACAGGCATGTGAGAGAAGCAGCTTAGAATTTGGAGCCAGAGTTCAAGGATTTGGGTCCAGATACTACCTGCTTCAAGATGGGACATTTGAAGCAAGTCTTACAACTCCTCTTAGTGCTTTTCTTCCCCTGTATAATGAGGTGATAACACTTAGTTTGCAACAGTGGCTTTGGTATCAGGCTGGCCAAGTTTAGGTCCTGGTTCTGCCACTTATGACGTATGTGACTTTTGGGAAAGTTTTTCTTTTCCACCCTATTAGCCTTGGTTTTCTCATATGTAAAATGCTGTTGATAGCCAACACCACGGGATTCACCCTAGATGAAGTGCACATAGCACTCAGCACAGCGGTGGGCTCACAGCAGCTCCCCAGTGAATGCAAGTGAGTTGCAGAAGCAGCGGCAACAGCAGTGATGGTGTCTGCAGTTCCTTGCATTATTTTGAAGATAAAATGGAATGATGCCAAGGAAGGTTCTGAAAAGTGCTTTGCAAGCATTTGTCATTTTTACACCCATAATGTTGTATGCACATGGCTATTTTATTAGAAAACCTATGAATCATGGTAGATATTTCTTACCTAGCAAAAAGTGTATATCAGGCTGGAGAGATTTTAGGGTCGATGTCTGGGTAACAGCCTTGACGTTTCAGTTAAGGGCCTCCTCATTTTTCATTCATTCTTTCCACAAAGAGCCATCTAAAACGGGTCCTGTTTGAAAAATATTTTGCTAATTGCTTGAAATGCTACAGGTAGGACTAAGCACATTACCTCTCATCAAAGTCCTATGCTGGGCAGTTAATAAGTGTGCAGTATCTCATTTAATCCCCACGACTGTTTGGAGAGGCTGTTGCTCAAGATCCCGTTATACAGATGAAGAAAACAGGTACGTGAAGAAAACAGGTGTGTGCCAAAGGTCACAGAACTGGGAAGCAGAGGACCTCGAGTCAAGTTCTGGAGCCCACGCTCTGCACCACATTGTACAGAAGCTCCTCTGGGAACACCTTTGCCTCTCTGTGTGTTGCACGCCAACCACCTGGCCCACAGCACCTGCAGAGCTCAAAACCGAACCACAGCATGAGCGTTTCCTAAGCCACCGTGATTTTCAAAGACAGGTATTTTCTTGCCTCTAAATGAAAAACAGAAGGTATTACAAGGCAACCAAAATATCTGTGAATTCAAAACACCAGTTGTGACATTTTTCAGATTTTGACTTCAAAATATTTTCTTCTGACTGACAGCCCATAAATACCCACTTCTTGGGTTGAGTGTAATTATAATAGTCTCTATTTTGACCACCGCTGGTGCAAACTCACCATCATTTCTCGGCCTGGAAGTCAGCTGGTTCTACAGCTGCTCCCCACCCACCCCCCTCCTCCTCCTAGGGAGAAATAACTACGCATTCTGGTGTTCTCAAAGCGAGCGGAAAGCAGGGGATAGAGGGAATGGGGGATATCTTTCTCGCCTAGAGACACGTCTTCCACGCTGGAAGTAGGAGGCAGCACGGAACAGTGGAGAACGGGGTTAGGTGGCATCTGCAGGCCAAGGCCAGCTCCACCACTACGAGCTGTGTGACTTGGACCAATCCCTCCATGGCCCTCAGTGCTCCATTTGTGAAGGGGGAATAAGGGTCGCAACGGAAGATATCCTATCAAACTTGTAACTGTACAGAAGCCATCTGTAAACTACAAAGCACTTTAAAGATATAAAGAATGATTGTTGCTATTATTTCCCTTCTTAATATTACCATTATCTGCACGAATGCCATGATGCTTTCTCTGCTATTGGCATAATTGGCCACACATCCAGAGCCAAAGATCCCTCTTCAGCCTTGGGGTAGCTGTGTTGCTACATACAAGGTTTAGAGACTCACTATTTCCCATCTGTGCGATGTCAAAGGTTAAAGTGTCAAATTTGTCTCCTCTCCAAACCTCACACTAACCCTTGGCTACACCACTGAATTTCTTAGAAGGAAGACTTCATTGGAGCCCACTGGAGGTTGCCTGGTTTCTGTCAAGGCAAGATCTCCATATCAGAGCCCCACTGCCCCGTGAAGCTCAGGGTCATGGTGAGGCTTCTGCAGCACAAGGAACCCGTGCCACGTGGCATTACCAACCCGATGGTCTGTTTACACCCTGCTATTTCTTCATCCCTCTGCAGGGCCTCAGTTTTTTCATCTGTTCCTTGGGAAATGGTACAGCAGCTCTCAAGGGCCTTCCCTTTCTGACATCCTAAGTTCTGTATTCTGTTCATGAGGATTCTTGGCCACCTACTCCACCCACAAGACAGAAAGCAGGGTGGCCATGACTTTGACCCATCTCATTGCTCATCACTCCCAACTTTAAGCATCCGGATGGTCGGACCTACCTGAGCTTCCCTTCATATAGCATGCAGGTCACACCCTGTACCATTGCTCATGCTACATGCTGAGGTAGTCAAGGACACAGATCCGGGAAGATGGGCTACATCCAGGCTTCGAAGCTGACTGGCTATGTGACAAGTTGCTCAGCTTCTCTGTGCCTCAGTTTCCTTATCCATAAAAAGGGATAATAATCACACCTACCTCTTGGAGTTGTGGAGCAGAATAAGTGAGACTAATGCCTGAAAAGTGTTGAGCAGCATGTCTGGTACATGGAAAATTCTCAATCACGTGTGAGTTTCTGATGTTATTACGTCACCATCATCATCTTTATCAGTCAGAGTTCAATCAGAGAAGCGGAACCGAGTAAGAAACAGATGATGTATCGATAGATAGATAATAGATGCAGTATATATCTGAGATATAATGTGTGTGTGATTTATCGTAATAAATCAGCTTATGCAACTGTGAGGGCTGCCTAAGTAAAGCTAAGTCCGCAGGGCAGGCAGGCAGGAAGCAAAGGTCGTGAGCAGGCTGGACTCTCCTGGGTGTGGGCTGGAGCCTGCTGGTCACAGGTGGCAGTCGGGGAGGAAGATGGGGGTGGAGAGGGGAGGACAGTTGCAGGCCCAGTGGCTTCTTTTAAAGGGCTTGCTAGGTTAGATCAGACCCATCCAGTATAACCCCCATTTGCTTAATTTAAGATCCACTAATTAAGGGCTGTAATCACATCTATAAAAATCCCTTCACGCAGCGCCTAGATTAGTGTTCGATCAGATAGGCGGGAGAAGGTGTGCGTACAAAGCGGCCGCCTTTCCTCGCCCGGTGCTACAATGCTTACTCAGCAAAATAGAATGCATCAGAGTTCCTGAGCTTGGAAGGCTCAAGCCCGTAGCAGTCCCTCTGTTTTGCACGATTCCGTCTGAAAAATAAAAGAAATGTGTGGCACAAATGTCTTCATTAGCGCATTTCTGAAGGGAGAAAACTTGTGTTTTGACCAGGCATCAAAGACTAGCTGAATCTTCATCATGCAGCTGTCCACATCTCACGATTGGGAGAATTTTCCAGAGGCTAGCTTCTGGTTCTGTACATCTCACACCTCGGCTGTCCTCCCTGACCCGCGTCATTCTGTGCGGGGTGCTGTAGGATCCGCTTACGTTACTACGCGACCCGGGCACTGGACTTCACATCACCGCACTCGGTGAGCTGGGGTGGCAGGTGGTGGGAGTGTTCCTGGGAGCCATTCCCACAGCAGAGTGACAGGCAATGACGATGCACAGAAGGGACCAGAACCCACATAGATATAGCCCATTGAACCCAAAATAAATGGAACCTCCCCTTAGCCAGGTGCCAGGACCACCCAAACCATGCAACACACTCAACACAAAAGCAAGTATGAGAGAGGGGAAGTCAGAGTGGAAAGAGACAACAGTCTTAATTTATTGCCACTAAAATATTTTGCAAATTTTATCTCTATATATGTCCCTGTTGCTAGGGCTCTCCAGGGCCTTGGAGGGACCCCAGACAAGTGGGGGATCCCCACAGACAGCTGAAATGCTTTACGTGCACACATATATAATTGTAAGGTGCAGGGCCATAATCCCCTGCTAAATCTCACAAATAGAGCCTGTCACCGTGTCTATAAAATGGGGATTACAGTGAGCTGTTGAGAAAATTAAGCAAAACAACGTTTATAAATGCACTCATCGGGATGCCCGGGCCACAGCGAGGATCAGCTAATGTCATTCGTCACGAAATGTCACTTCTCCTGTGAGATACCCCTACCCCCCAGGTGCTCAGTGGAAGTTTGTCCACGGTGCACAAACTTCTGCCACAGCAATGACACCTTCGCCTTGCTGCCGTTTCACTTGTCACTCTCCCCTACAAGTTGGGACACATTTTGAGAGCTATGATTTTGTCCAATTTACCTTTGATTCCTCAGCACCTATCACAGAGCATGGTGCCTTCTAGAGGTTCGAAAATGTCTATTTTCTTCTCCTTATCCTTTTGGAACATGTAGCTCTGCACCTTTTCATTATATCTGAATATCCTCCCATCAGCTCTGCTCCAAAAGGGACACTAGAAATCCCATCTTCCCTCCTGCTATAGATGCCAGCACAGGGCCAGGCCCAGGTTACACACCTTCTTCTGCGGGTGAAGGGGCCCCTGCAGCCGCAGAGAGCCCTTTATCCAGAAACAAAGATTGCCTCCAAAAAGGCAATAATAGCCCGGGGCCTCTGGGGCCTTGCAGAACGCAGTTAGTCTTTCAGTCAGGCAACGTTAGACGTAACTGCTGTGGTGGGAGACAGCAAGCGCTTCAAGGGAGAAACTGCCTTTTGAGAGCACAGGGTCCAAGAGCTGTCCCCTGCTCCCTGCCGTGGGCTCAGTCTCTCCTGGCCTCCTCACAAGTGGCTGAGAAGTGCCTGTTAGCAGGTATGCAATGAGAGTAGTATCTGCAAATCAGCCTTATCGGTCAGAGAAGCTTGATTTCCCAAAGACATCTCATTAGCAGCTCCTGGCTAAATTAGTTTGCATCACAGTAGGAAAGTGTGTGCTTGCGAGGGGTAAAGTCAGGACCTTTGAGGGTGTGCTGCATTTCACACTCCTCCTGATTCAGACTATTGGTGCAAAATGACCTGAGTGCATTTTTGCCCTCGTTTTCTGTTGGGTCCGAAGGGTGACGTGTAGTACCCAAGAGGGGACAGGCCATCGACACTGCCCCCCCACCCCACCTTCGCTCCCACTACAGCAAAGTGACCCAGAGCTTACGAGCCGTGATGGGGTGGCCAGGGCCGGAATTCCCATGAACTGGCGACAGTGAGTGATGAGGATTTCCTCTGACTGCAGCAAAATGGGAAAAATAAGGAAAGAGTAGTGAATTTTCATAAAACGAAATTTATTAAAGGACTGTTCTTTATTGTAAGATTAAAACGTGTTTAATTAGCAGTGTATTAAAAATGTCCTTTTTATGTGAAATGATGGTGATAGCAGATAGTAACTTTTTAAAATACCAAATAAAAAATTGGTCCCCAATGCCATCTTCAATATTTTATTATTATTGTTTTACTGGTTCTTGATATCCAGAAGTCTAAGGATCTCCACTTGAACTTGGAGTTCAAAGGCCACCCTTTCCTCTCCCTGCTCTATCTGGGAATCCCAGAGAGGTCTGAGGAATCACCTCATGTTCTGGGTTCCTGTCCCTCACCAGAAAGGGCAACTCAGGCCTCAGCTTTGGTTCCAGAGTCACATTTGTGGCCCTTGAACCTGCCAATGGGCAGGTGAATTTTTCCACAGCTTGGTACTCTGCCTGGTCTATGCCAACTAGGTCAAGGTGGTGTAGGGATGAGAGAGCTCAAAGGTGTGTGTCCAAACCCCAGCTTCTTCTCTTACTTCCAGCTGTGTGAGCTTAGCAAGCTCGGTAGCCTCTCCCTGGGACTGCGGAAGCGGAACACAGCAGTGGCCGTGCAGCGGCAGTTAGCAGGCATCATCAGTACACCTGTGCTGGTCCCCCAGGCAGCAGATGCAGACTCCAGTCCAAGGGGCCCTAGGCGGTAGTTCAAAGGCACATCCTTTCATGGTAAAATCTGCCTCCTCCGGTGTCTTGCCATCTTCCTGAGGGCCCGTGCAGTGTTGACGTCGTCATCTTCCCCACACTTGCGATCTGGAATTTCTCAAAGGCGAGTAATTCGAAAGGACCTTTAGCAACCGTCGGACCACTGGACCATTTCATTTTGTAAGTGAGAACACTGAGGTCCACAGTAGCACTTCCAGAATCACATATGAGGAGAACCAACATCTGTGGCTCACAAATTAATGCTGTTAAAAAATAACTGGTAAAGAAAATGAACGTAGAGGTAGACGGGTTAGTGGTTAGGGGCAAGCGCTTTTGCTCAGCCGCAAGGTGAAGATAGACCCAAACTCGAATCCCAGTTTGGCCACATGCCCGCCGTGACTTGGGAAGACTACTTAACCTCCTGAAGCCTCAGTTTCTTCACCTATAAGATGGGGTTATAATGCCTACTTTGTAGAGATGTTGCAATAAATAAAATGAGATTATGTACCTATACATAATAAAGTTCTGTGTTAGTTTGCTAGGGCTGCCCTAACCAAGTTCCACAGACTGGGCCGCTTATACCACAGAAACTTATTTCCTCCCTGTTCTGGAGGCTGAAAGTCCAAGACCAAGGCGCCGGCAGGGTTGGTTTCTTCCGAGAGCCTCTCTCCTTGGCTCATGGATGGCCATCTTCTCTGTCTCTTCACGTGGCTTTCCCTCTGTGTCCATGTCCCAATCTCTTCTTACAGGGACACCGGTCACGTGGGGTCTGAATGACCCCAATTTTTTAACCTTAATTACCTCTTTAAAGACCCCCATCTCCAAATAACATAGTAACATTCTGAAGTACTGGGAGTTAGGACTTCAACGTGAAAACAGGGCTGGGACATGATTCGGCTCATAACACAAAGCACTAAGCAAGGACGACATACTCAGCACCTGCTGTTAACTATCTTGTCTCATTCGCAAGAGGACAAAGGTTAGAAGAAAAAGAAAATAAAGTCTGGATAAAATAGTTCCCCAAAAGGCAAGCTATAAGATTCTTCCCACTTGGCTATTACCGAGGCTGCATATTTGGCTCTAAGCCTCTGGGCGGTCTCTAGACCAGCACTGCCCAATACAGTAGCTGCGGACTACATGCGCCTCTTGAGCACTTGAAATGCGATTAATGTGAATGAAGATGGACTGTAGCTATAAAACACACGCCAGATTTTGAAGACCAAGTATGAAAGAAAGAATGTAACATATCTCCATTAGTAATTTTTTGACATAAATTACATGTCAAAATTACAATTTTGTTGAAATGATGTATTGGATTAAGTAAAATATATTACTAAAACCAATGTCATCCTTTTATATCTCTTTCTTTTTTTAATATGGCCTCTAGAAAATTTAAATTACATAGCTCAGAGTATATTTCTGTTGAACAGCACTGCCCTAGAGGGCGGCACAGACAGGGAGATATGTTAGTGTTCCCTGAGCTTGGTTCATCATCACCATCATTGGAGGGAGGAAGGGTAGAAAAAGTGTCCAAAATATGGATTCCCAGAATCCTCCCCTGGAGACTCTGTTTCGGTGGGTTTGAGAATCTGTGTTCCTGTGTATGTGCCAGGCACTGCTAAAACTGTGCGTACATTATCCCCTTGAATGCCTGCATCAAACTCATACAAACATATTAATTTTTCAGATGAAAAAACAGGGACTGGAGAAGAGAAGTTACCTGCCCCAGGTCTCTTGCCTAGTAACTGTCACAACGGGGTGACTCTAGGGCTGTCCGACTGCACGCACTTAGGGTGCCCCAGCACCCTCCAACGACTCCCCAACCAGACAAAGCCCAGCCTCCTAGTGCCAGGCTCCAGCACGGCCCCCAGCCCATGCCTGGTCACGCCACATCCCACTCACGGGCGGCATGATACGTCCGGTACTCTGGGCTCTCGGGAAGAGGGTCCCTACTGAGTTCCTGCCACGTGCATCTCCAGAGATGGGGTGGGGCACAGCAAGCCAGGCCCACACGTGGAGTAACAGAGTCACATTCTTGCGGCGCATCACAAATGCAAGTGGCTTCATTGATTTTCTGTCCCATCTCCATCACACAGATGGAAAACTGAAGTCCAAAGTGGAGACATGATTTGCCAAAAAATATAACCGGAGCTGGAACTAAAAACCCAGGTGTTTCAGTGAGAAAGTCCTTTCCCCTAAATCCATGCTTTTCAAACTTAGGTTAGCAGCAATATCCTGTTCTGAAAATAGGCCTTACGTGGAAACCCAAAATATAGACAGATGACAGGAGAGCCGGTCTGATTAAAGTGGGGCGGGTACCCCAGACTCCTGCCTACCTGTGCATCTTCTGCCTGGTGGCAGGCTAGCCCTGGAGCTCTGCTATGCAGTGCAGTTTAAAGGCTCCTGCCCTCCACTCCCTTGTTCACCAATAGCAATGCTCCTAATGTCGCAACTGCACTGTGCATCTGACACAGGCCAGACGCGATACTGAACTGACATGCATGAACTGTTTCAGTCCCTACAGCAACCTATGCTGCAAGTATAGCCTCATCTCCATTTCACAGGTGAAGAAACTGAGGCACAGAGAGGTTAAGTAACTTGCCCCAGATACCACAGTGTGAGAGGTACGATTTGAACTCAGGCTGTCTGATCCCAGAGCTTGAGCTCTCAACCTCAACAATGAGTGAGGCAGTTAATGTCCTTGACCCCACGGCTTCTATTCAGGTGGAGGTGGACAGACAATCAACTGATAAACAGATAAGTGAGACCATTTCTGTTGGCCACGACTGCTAGGAAGGAAAGTGTACCGCGAGGTGATAGTAATGGGGGGTGATCTAGGCAGGGTGCACAGCCCTCTGCAAAGGGGACATTTGATCTTGGGTCTGACCGATAAGAAGGGACCAGCCATGCAGGCCGAGAGAACAGCAAGTGCAAAGACCCCGAGGCAAGGAAGTTTAGGGTGTTCCAGGAAGAACAAGGAGACCACTATAGCTGGACCAGGTAGCCTGGGGAGGAGGAGATAAGGTCGGGGAGGTTGTCCAGGGCCTGAGGATAGCCTTGTTTTTCTGGGATGTTCTTCTTGAGTGTTTAGGAAGTCACCAAAGGGTTTTAAGCAGGGAATACCAGCTTATATTTTTAAAAGATCACTCTGCAATGCAGGGAAGATAGTCTTAACACATGGTGATGGAGCAATTAAACATCCACTGGGGAAAAAAAAAGGAACTTCAATCTAAACCTTACACTTTATAGCAAAAAAAATTAATTCAAAGTAGATCACAGATGTAAATGGAAAATGTTAAACTTTGAAGCTTAGAGGGAAATGAGATAGGATAAAATCTTCAGGACTTAGGGCGAGGCAAAGAATTCTTAGAAATACACCCAAAGTATGATCTATAATAGAAAAAAAATGATACATTGGACTTCATTAAAGTGAAAAATGTTTGCTCTGCAAAAGAACCTGTTGTCAAGAGGATGAAAGGACAAGCTGCGAACAGAGGAAATATCTGCAAACCACCACCTATTGGACAAAGAACTGTATCTGGGTTATATAAAAGTCAGTTTGCCTGTGCTGGGGGATGCGTCGTGAGGCTAGACTGGAGGCGGGAAGACCAGGTGGGAGGTTCCTGCAGGTGAGAGGCTGATGGCTTGGACTGGATCAGAGCTGGAGAGACGGAGTCCATATATGAACGTGGGGCCAAAAGGAATGTCTGAGGAATTGCATGTGAGTATGGAGAAAGGGGAAGAATCAGAGATGACCTCTGGGTATGACCTCTGTGTCTTTAAGATGTGTCCACGGGGGGCCATTCACGGGATGCGGAGACTGGGGCGTCAGGAAGGGGAGGTCAAGGACTGTTGGTGGCGGGAAGCCAGTGCAGGGAAGGGCCACCATCCAGATGGGCCTCCTCGTGCATCTCACCGTCTGAGCTCAGATGCTGCAACCCTGTGTTGCCCAGGGCCGATTCCTCTGTTCGCACAGTGTCCTCGAAAGCCTTTGCTTCGTGGTTTTAATGACTAATATGTCCCCCTGTCTTTCCTTTACCAAAAAATTGCCAGCAGGACTCCACTCTTTGCGCCTGGGCTCAACAGGAGTGGCTGCTCGCCTGGCCCCGCCCCTCCAAGCCACCTCCCCATCCCTCCCACTCCACCGTCCCCCAAGACCAATGTCTGAGCCAATATTGATCTTGGTGTTCCAGAAAGCAGTTCCAAGAAATGCACAGACAGCCCCCTGAGCAAAGCTGGAAGGCGTGTAGCCAACCACTCGGAAATGCCGCAGAGAGAAGTCTAGGCCCTCGGCAGAGTCTAGCAGCCACAGAGAGCACAGCCTTTGCCACTGCTAAGAGGCAATCAGCAGGCAGTGGAGATTAGACTGCATGGCCATTAGCACGCTCTTTCAATACAGGCACTTGGGGAAGCAGGGCTGGGAGAAAGGTACTGGATAATGGGAACCACCCCCTCATCCAGCCCAGTGATGGGTGACCCTCTGTGTGCCTTGAGTTTCCTTTTCAGACAGGGTTTGCCATTATTTCTCTCCTGTAACACTGCTATTACCCCCCACCCTCACTTGCCCTGTGCCAGGCCCTATGCCAAGCTCCTCATGCACATTATCTTCTCATACCCATTTTACAGATGAAAGAACTGAGGGTCGGAGCAGTAAAATAACTTGGTCTGGGCCACATGGCTGATAAGAGGTAGACCCCAAGAGTCAAATCCAGGTTGCCTGGCAGCAAGGTTTTCACTGTTTAGTACATGGCCTCCCTGGACGGAACAGGCCTTGTCCCCTGCAGGGCCCTCCTGCCTGTCCTGCTCAGAGTACCCCACTCCATGTGGAGCCTGGGCAGATCCCTGGCACCTGGATCCTATGGACAGTGCCCACCACCCACCTCCTGACTCCTGAGGGTTTGCAACTGCCTGACTTCCCCCCAGTTGGACTGCACCCACCATCTGGAATGAGTTGAGATTCTAGGATGTTAAGTAATTTATCAAGAAACTGACTAGGCAGGGATTCAATCTCAGGTCTCTCCGGCTGTAAAACTGTGGGTTTTTCCAACAACCTGAAGTGTCTCTACTGTATCCCCTGCCCTCCGAGGGGTGGAGTTTATGCTTTGCGCTGCCTCCCCAAGAGGGCATGAGTTTGCACCGGGCTTTTCCACCTCCCCTGTTTGCTCTCGCTTGTAAGCTGGGGGATAGTCCGGCTACAGTGAGGTGGGCATCGGTGGTTCGAGAATTTTGGAAGGATGGAATGTATCTCATCAGCGCACGTGCGGCCTGACCCCCAGGAGGGGCGGCCCGGCCCAACAGTTCAGCCCACCGCCTCTGCAGCCAGGCCTGGGTCCAGACGCCAGTTCTGTCTGTGGGACATTGTCCAACGCTCTCACACTCTAGATCTTGTTCATCATCCCTAACCAGCATACGCAGTAAGCATCTCATGAATTTCAGGTGTTGTTTTGCTCTTATTTTTATCATCCCATCAAAACCTCCTTGTTGGATCATCCATCCCTGATCCTCACTTCAGGATGTAGAACTTTCTGCGTCTTCTTATTTCCCCGCGTCCCCCCTCAGCACCCCAGCCCGAGGACCCTGAGACAAACTGATTTTCTCAGGCTCGTGCCCCAGGAAAACGGAACCACAGGTATGGCTGGGTTATTCATTCCGAACCTGAGACAAAGGCCTGAGCCGGCTTTGTATCTAACGGAACTGATTAAGCTGCGTGTTAGCTGAGGATAAAGCCTCTTACCGAATAACTAGACTTTTGCTGAGCCAGGATGATAAATTCATTCTTAATACATTGATAATAAAAAGAGATATTCCCCCCCCTTCTGTGCAGTTCCAGAGGCTTGAGGGCTTTACCTGTGTTGAACACCGCCATCTAGAGGGCATCTGGAGTCATCGCACATTCCCAAAGGCACGTCAGAACTTAACACACGCCGTCAGAGGTTCAAAGCAGACACCCTGGGAAGCAAAATGTGTTTACAAAATGACTGCCGGTAGTTATTTATTACCCTGGAAATGGCACTCTGCTGATTGCGCGGCCCTGCTACATGGGACTCTTCTAGGAGAAGTGGTGTTGGCTCCTGTGACATGTTTGGCTCATCCAGACTTTTCTTGAGCACCTACTATGTGCCAAGCACGACACTAGCACTGTAAAAGATGCGGAGATGAGTAATTCGTACCCCTGCACTTAAGATGCCAATATAGGAATAAGAACAAGCTGACTTAAAAACAATGTAAGTTAGGGTAACTTAGGTCCCGTGGAGGTAGAGCTTGTGGCATTCAGAGGAAGGGGAGAGAGGAGAGACTACTATTGCATGGGTATCCATAATGCAGTCTTGACGTTATCTCGTTTTATGTTCACTCTCATCTTGTGCGTTTAGGTAGCGTTTCCCATCTTATCTCAGAGAGGACATGGAGGCTCAGAGAGGTTGAGCCACTTGCCCAGTGCTACCCAGCTGAGAGGCAAAGAAGCCAGAATTCCAATTGAGATCTGTCTGACTCTAAAACTCCTAGGATGTCTGGCTGCCTGTTGAGGACGGGGAAGAAATTTATGGGGAAATTGGCTCTTGAATTATCTCAGTGGTGACAAAGTGTTTATCCCTAGGAGGTGAATTTGATTTTCAGAAGTTGTCAAAAATTTTTCTGGACCAAGTCATCCAATAGATAATGGGATTTGAGGGTTTTTTTTTTTTTTTTTTAAGTGTGAATCTAAGACATGAAAATTGTTTTTTGCCTATCTGCTGATAAACTGGCTAAAAGGTGTTTCTCGAAGCCCAGTAAACAAACAGGGATTTGGTGCAGCTGGCACAGAGATGACGGTGACACAGACCATGTGTTTTTGGGTGCATTGTGTCCAGTACCTGTGTTTTTCCTTTTTACACTCTTGCTTCTAGTTCTGAGACAAGTACTTCTCCTGAGGACTCATGGAGGACCTCCAAACTCTTGTCAGTTCCTCCCAAGATCTCAAACAGCAGCAACTCGTCCCCACTTCAGAAATGAGGAGATGAGTGAGTCCCCACCATGAAGTAGCTCAGTGAGTCAGCAGTGCTGCCCGTGGGAGATTGGGAACACACAGCCTCAAACTCCTCCTCCTCCTCCTGTTTCCCAGGTGAGGGCTCACAGAGTAAGGGGACTGATATTGCTGTCATGGAAAGAGCCACACTGGCATACACCTCATCATGGAAATGACAGTCAGCAGAGCAGAGTTGGTGTAGGGGAATGGGAAGAAAAGAGGCAATCCCAGAAGGCTTCCTGTAAGAGGTGTCATCAAGGTCCCCCTCAGGGAAGGAGAGGAGCAATTGGTACCACCTAGTGGTTTTGTTACCACAGTAACTGCAAACCTGCTCCCTGGGAGGATTTTAACAATGTCACTAAGGATATTTATATGCAGTGGGTGATCCTTTTCCAGCTTGAACCTGATCTAAATGTGTGTTTTCCAATCAAAGCTAGCAGATCAAGAAATATTGCTCCAGCTGGAGCACTGGCAGGCTGGGTTCAGATCTCCAAGTGGCAAGTTACGCAACCTCTCTGTGCACAAGAGCCAGGGCCCCACGGGATTGGTGACGGACCTCCAGCTGCGGCCCAATTGTTCAAATAGGTGTGTCATGGTGGGGTGGGAGGGAGGCAGGGGCTTTCCTTGGCAGCCACATTTCCAGGAACTGTATTATATCAGTCATAATAAGCCTCAGAGTAAGTCCCTACGACTTGACTTCAGAATCCCAAGGTACTCCCGGCTACCTTCATCATGACATTTGAGAAACAAATGAGGTTACTGGGGGATGATGCCTCTGAGAATGGTTTGGGAAACCATCTTACACACGTGCTCCCTTTTTCCATCCATCCTTCATTTAATGATCCAGGCAGGTGGGGGATAGGCAAAGTCCTGGGGGGAGAAGTGCGGTCCATTCCGAGAAACTCAAGGAACTCAGGGTGGTTGGAGGATAGTGAGGCGGGGAGAGGGATGGTGACCCTAAGAAATCAGCAGGGGCCAGCTCACCCTGGATGCTCCAGCCTCTGCGTGTTTGCACCCCCTCCTTCTCTCCTCTGGCCTCGATATACAGAAGCTCAGATATGGGTGAGGATGGGTGGCTTCCAGGCCAAGGCCAACAGCCCTGTAGTAGTCATCTACCCTGAATTTCAAATTGAACCGGGTTTTATCCTGTATTTTATCTGACAATCCTACTGTGTAGTCCATGCAGGCTGCTGAGATAGAATACCGTAGGGTGGCTTGTGAACAACAAACAGCTCTGGAGACTAGGAAATCCAAGACCGAGGTCCAGGAGATTTGGTGTCTGGCCCACTTCCTGGTTCCCAGGCTGCCGTCTTCTTGCTGTGTCCTCACAGGACAGGAGGAGTGAGGGAGCTTTCTGGGTCTCTTGTATAAGGACACTAATCCCATTCGTGAGGGCTCTGCTGTCATGAACTAATCATCTCCCAAAGGCCCCGCCTCCTAATGCCATCTCCTTGGGGTTAGGTTCCAACAAATGAATATGGGGAGGGGGACCCAAACTTCAGTCTGTAACACCCACCCTATAGGAGTCGCTGAGATCTGAGCCCGATGGAGAGCACAGAGGGTGACGGAGCTGAACGTGGGTGACACCCACTGCTAGGAGGAGGTGGATGGAGAAGTGCGGCTTCCTACAGACTCAGTTCCCTCTGCCAGGGACACCTTCTCACCACACACACATGCACACACCACAGACATGCACACATACACACCACGCACACGCACATCACCCACTACACACGCATGCACACTATGCATATGCATATCACCCACCACACACGCATGCACACATGCACACTATACACATGCACATCACCCACAATACACACATGCACACATGCACATTATACACATGCACATCACCCACAACACACACATGCACACATGCACACCACACACACATATCCCCCACCTGAGACTCATGCTGAAATACAGACGATTCACACACACTTCTGCCACAAAACACCGCTGAACTCTATACAAATGAATGTCTCACACCACACACACATGCACACATACACACCACACACACGCACATCACCCACTACACACGCATGCACACTATGCATATGCATATCACCCACCACACACGCATGCACACATGCACACTATACACATGCACATCACCCACAATACACACATGCACACATGCACACCACGCACACACACATCACCCACCACACACACATGCACACTATACACATGCAAGTCACCCACCACACACACATGCACACATACACACCATCCACACACACATCACCCACCACACAAGCATGCACACATACACACCAAACACACGCACAACACCCACCACACACACATGCACACATACACACCAAGCACACACACATCACCCACCACACACACATGCACACAAACACCAGGCACAGCCACAAAACCCACCCCACACACACGCCCACAAACACACCCGACACACACCCACCACCCACCCCACACCCCTCCCCACACACACCCCCCACACACCCCCCACC
>CAUYRT010030069.1:0-16014 GCA_963574885.1 Lepilemur ruficaudatus
GGTGGATTGCTCAAGGTCAGGAGTTCGAAACCAGCCTGAGCAAGAGCGAGACCCCATCTCTACTAATAATAGAAAGAAATTAATTGGCCAACTAAATATATATAGAAAAAATTAGCCGGGCATGGTGGCACATGCCTGTAGTGCCAGCTACTCGGGAGGCTGAGGCAGAAGGATCACTTGAGCCCAGGAGTTTGAGGTTGCTGTGAGCCAGGCTGACGCCATGGCACTCTAGCCCGGGCAACAGAGTGAGACAGTGTCTCAAAAAAAAAAAAGAAAAAAAAAGAATGTCTACCTTCTATACCAAAGGGGTAAACCGAGGTTGGGCTAAAATTTACTTCCTAATTTTCTAATATTTTGTAAGGTGTACACAGCCCTCCAATTCCCAATGGAAAGAAGGAAGGAAGGAAGGAAGGAAAAAAAGAAAGAAAGAAAAGGAGAGAAGAGGAGAGAGGAGGGAAAGGGAGGGGAAGGGAAGGGAGGAGGGAAGGGAAGAAAGAAAGAAAGAAAAAGAAAGAAAGAGAGAAAGAAAGAAAGGGGAAAAGAAAAGAAGTTAATATTCAATATGACCCTAGGCAGGAGGTAATATTATTATTATGGATTAAAACAAAACAAAAATAAAAACAAAAACAAACAAAAAACCCCACAGGGTCAGTCAGGAAGTTTGCCAGAATGCATACTGAGGTGTGTATGTCTCTAAAACCCACTGCCTTTTCATTTCCTAAACCACCACATTGCCCTTGACCTTGTGTTTTAAGAAGGCTGCACTGCAGAAGCTTGGTTTATATATGACACTCTAACTTGGCCTGATGCCTGTGTTCAAAGCCAGGAAATACTCCGTATTTATAGAATTAACAATTCTACACTTTCTAAAGAAAACAGTCGTTTCCAAACATAAACAATAGTTCTTCTGATTCCCTACCAGGTAACCGAATTTTTGAAAAGTATATCAACTTCTATTAAGAAAATTCTGTTTATACATATTTGAGTATATACATGACACACCCATTGTCCAACTCTGTATCTTCTAGATCAGTCCATTAATAAACAGATAGAAACGTATGAAGCACCTGCTATACAAGAGTGTCACATTCAGACAGAGCTCACTGCATAGTTAAAGGTGTAGGTGTGACCGATCTCATTAGCTAGCATCACCTCCTAGACTTTCCATACAGGGTCTTTCTAAAGAACTAGAGAATGATATTCTTTGATTGGATTAAATGTAGCTCATCTCTCAGAAGCTCAAAATGTTGGCATGCTGTCTGTTTTTTAACCACATCCCTATGACATCAGACCAGGAGAGGAATGGATTTGTCTGTCTAAGGAAACCAAAGCTGAGGGTTTAAATGACTAACCGAAGGTCATCCAGTAGGATCAGAGAATCAGACAGCTCAGATTTCAAGTTTTCTGCCTTATCAGGTAAATTGATGATACAAGTTTAACACTGTAGTAGGAGGGGTGTGTATGTGTGTGTGTGTGTGTGTGTGTGTGTATGTGAGAGAGAGAGAGACCTATAAAAACAAGACTTATAAAAACAACAGAGTGCTGACAGCCCTCTTCTATCCCAGCACCCCAGTCTTCTCTGGGATTCACGATGAGACATGGGTGCTGCTGGAGAGGACGGGCGGGGACAGAGGTGGCTGTGTGTGGCTGTGCTCCTCTGGCCCCCTCACCAGGACACCCCAGGAAGGGGTGAAGAGGGTCCATGTCCCCATCTCTAGTCCCAGCCTCAGCGGTAGGCTGCGTTGTCTCCCAGCAGAGACATCCCTTGGTTCAGGCAGGAAAGGAATGAAGTTTTGGTTTCTGGACTGGGATGGATACTCCTGGGAACTGGGGAGAGGGAGTCTGCATGTCCCTTCTGGTCACCTAAGTCCTAGGTTTTCACCCCAAGGAGTCGAGGAGAAAATGACCCTAGTCTGCTTTTTGTGCTCCCTACCTGTCCCCAGTTGTTTCCTTTCTGGTGAGGGTTTTTTTCCAGGTTCCTAGAGACCCCCAGTTGTAAAATTCTGGCAACCTTAGAGGATACCAAGCTCCACGGGCCATTTTTTTAATTTGATGGGCTTGTTAAGCTTTGTAAGTGTCCACAGACCATCTGTTCACCCTCAAACCACCACCATTATGGTGCTGGTGAAAGTATCTGAAGCCTATTGAATAAAGTGATTTGGATGCTACAGGAAGAGATGATACACACTTTACTCTTTTCCTTTCAGTTTCTGGAGTTTATGGGGCTTTTAAATGAGTAGTTTTGGACATTGGGGGTTCAGTTGTGGAAGTAACTTTGCTTGACTTGGAGGGGTGAGTAGTGAAGGGAGTTTGTCCGTGATGCAGTGGAACGTGCATTGGCGGGGGCCCCTGGAGCCCAATTATGGGTGCTCTCTCCATCATTGATTAGCAGGATGTGCTTTGAAGAAACACATGGACCCACCAAGTCTCAAATTTGTCCTAAATAAAATAGTTTATATATTAAAAAAAAGAGAGAGTGCGTACTTTGGCAGCACTAAAATTTGAATGATGCAGAGACAACTGCCCCTGAGCAAAGATAGCATGAAAATTTGAAGCATTCCATATTTAAAAAAAAAAAAAAAGATATTATACTTTTCAACTAAAGTCAGTTGAAAATAATTTTATTTTCAATAGCTTCTGAAAATTTTCACAGTACACTTTGAAGTAATCAAAGTCATGCTAGGTATTGAACACAAGAGAGAGACAATATGCTGGATTTTACTCTTTTTTTTTAAACCTTAGACCTTTTTATCTGGGGCAAGGAAAAAACATTTGTTTTGATCAAATGATATATGTTGACCAAATGTAATTTATTCCTTCCTTCCTTCCTTCCTTCTTTTTTTCTTTTTCTTTTTCTTTTTCTTTTCTTTTTTTTTTTTTTGGAGACAGTGTCGCTGGCTAGAGTGCAGTGGTGTAATCATAGCTCATTGCAACCTCAAACTCCTGGGCTCAAGTGATCCTCCTGCATCAGTCTCCTGAGTAGCTGGGGCTACAGGTGAGTAGCTGGGATCATAGGCGTACCACCATGCCCAGCTACTTTTTCTATTTTTAGTAGAGATGGGGGGGGTCGTTCTTCCTCAGGCTGGTCTCGAACTCCTGAGCTCAAGCAATCCTTCCTCCTCGGCCTCTCAGAGTGCTAGGATTATAGGATTATAGGCATGAGCCACCATGCCCAGCCCAAATGTAATTTCTTAAGCCAACATTTTTATGTTCTAAAGCTGAAAATATAAACACTTCATTCTAACTTTATGATAATCATTGTAGTGCGTGAGAGCAAGTCTTTGTGAGTATCATTAATTTACATGGTGAATTAATTTACATGGCAAATTAGTTAAGTTTACTCATTAACACTAATTTAAAATCATGGCAGTATTACAGATCTGTCACAAGTGACCTGTTGAAGGCATACGGATTTTTAGAACTCCCAGAATCCACACAAAAGGTTTCCAACTCCTAAAGACACCCAAATCTGCCAGGATAATGATCCTTCCCTAAATATAACTGGATACCCGCAATAGGAAGACATTTGACTACTCCTAAAGGGACAATGTGCTTAGAAGAACTGAGGCACAGAATGTGCTAATCAGCACTGCAGGAAGTCTGAACCGGTCTGAATACGCCATGAGGAATACACACCAAATATATAACAGCCTTTAATCAAAGTGTTTGGGCACTACCAGTTTTTGGTCCCTTCAATTAGAAAAGCAATAAATACTTATCTAGTTTCTTGTCTGGGTTCCTTCCCCATCTTGATTTTTAAGTGTCAGAGACCCGTCTTACCCACATAACCATCAGAAGTCAGTACACTAAAACAAAGGAGATCAGAACACAGAACTGCTCCAAAACAGCAAAACAGCAATGAAACACACTCCTGGGGGAATGCTCATGAAAACATACCCAGGTGGACTTTGTCTCGGAAGGAGCCTGAATGCATTTAGGTGCAGGAACTAACCCCAGACACCTTGTCAAAAGGCCAGGAGAAAGGAAATGATAATGAAGGAATGAAGAGCCATTTTTAAATGACATAAAGAGTCAACATTAGTTTGATATTGACCTAAGCCAACCACAAGATGGGAGACCAGCTGAGGTTCCTTGTCAATGGAAACAACTGGCAAGACCCCTCACAAAGGCACTCACTCCTCTTTCTCCAGCCCTTTGCTCAGTGTCAGCTGCTCAGTCTTATCATTCTGCTTAAAATTGCATTTTGCCCCCAATTCCCTGGGACTGCTATACCCTGTTCTTGCTAGGTTTTCCTCCATAGCACTGCTCACCTTCTGTATGGACTCCATGTTTGCCCCCCCATTCATATGTTGAAGCCCTAACCCCCAATGTGATGGCATTAGGAGGTGGGGCCTTTGGGAGGTGATTAGGTCTCGATGGGACTAGTGCTCTTGCAGGAAGTGACAAGAGATTGCTCTCTCACTCTCTCTGTGCCCCGCCATGGGGGCCATCTGTCTGTAAACCAGGAAGAGGGCCTTCACCAGCACCCTACCATGCTGGGACCCTGATCTCAGACTTCCCAGCCTCTAGAATTGTGAGACAATACGATTCATTTTGTTTAAGCCACCCAATCTACGGTATTTTTGTTATAACAGCTTGAACTAAACCTTCTACATACTATGCAATTTATTCATATTATTTTGCATACAGTCTCCCCGCCCCTAGAATGTAGGGCTCATGAAGGCAGGAATTTTTGTCCAACTGCTCACTGCAGTAGCCACAGCACCTAAACTGTGCCTGGTATATAATAGGACACTCATTACTTTTTGAATGAATCAAAGTGTAACATGGAAATGGTCTCAGGCACTTGCTGATTCCATGATAAGGAGCATGGTTGCTGTGGTCACGTGAATGCTTGCACTTGACCTCAGACATCGCCTGTCTCCCCCATGTGATAGTCTAATGCTCAGCAACATAAGCCACCATTCAGAGGGTAAATATTAGTGACACATTTTAACACACTCACAAATGCAGGAAAGGGAATTGAGAACTATTGAGGACATACATGCATGGAAATAAAAAATCTAAGAAGGTTGGCACCTACATTCCTTATTAATGCGGGCTTGCCAACTAAACAAAGCTTGTTGTGGGAAAAACAATGCAACAATCACATGACAAAATCCTTGAGCATAGAAAAATCCTGCCCTAGCATTTCTTTCCTCACATCAACTCTGGTGTTTTTCCTGGCTCACTTTCTCAAATCTCCTGCAATTTGGTGGAAATTACCATTAAATGGAAAAGAATCTGATAGGAGGACATAAAATGAGAGAAAAATGCCTGCGTCTAAAATTCTGAGATTTAGACCATATTTCCCACCCCAAATTATACCATTTAGATCGGAAAACTATCCAAAGTCTTTATTGCTGACAACAGAGTGAGAAAGACTGGGAAGGGAGGATGATGGCAGAGAAAAGCCAAAGTGAAACCACTCTTCTTGAAACGGGGAGAGAGTTGGCAAAACCTTGTCTGGCTGCTCTAGGGAACAAGGTTGAGAAACAGGGCCAAGATTCTTCTGAAAAATAAAATGTTAACATGTTGATCAGTGGGTACGAAGCAGCATTTTTGATTATGCATCATCCTAAAGGTACCCAATCCCATTTCTATAGTCTAATGTTATGGCATTCCTGGGTTACTGCTTGGTGCCACTTTAGTGGAATTTATTTATTCATATGCTTACATTTTTTTATTATTCCTGTGCAGACATGCGAAAATCAGTTTCCCAAGCAGTTGAAAATTTTCTCATACATTTATATAAAGGAAATCCTGAACCATTAGGATTATCTATTATAACTCACCATATGCTACTCTTTATCTGCCAGGACATGTGGCACGGACAGCTCAAGGCAGAAGTTAAAACATGATTAAAGAAATAAGGTATTTTTCATTTTTTAAAATTATGAGCCTCTTCTCATTCACCTGCAATTGAATGTGCATTGTTACTGAGGACAATTAGAAGAAAGAAAAGAGGACAATCTTCAGTGAAGTTAAAACAGGGTGACCCATTTCCAGTTAAATCAAGCCTCTATCCCAGATGGGCCATTTTGTAAATTAGAAGGCTAGATGCATTATCTTTCCTGACGGTGTGTGTGTATGTGTGTATGTGTGTGTGTGTTTTCTGGGCAGGGATGGTTAGGGGGGAGCACTCAGGAGCCATCCACTTTAACTTCCGTCTTCAGGCAAGGATGTGCCCAAGCTCTCCATGGTTCTGTTTCCCCTTCTTATTTCCAGGGTCAGATGAATGACAGCTTCCTTAGATGTGTTGGTTTTTACCATCTGGAAGTTGCTTTTTAAGT
Organism: Lepilemur ruficaudatus; assembly: GCA_963574885.1. Classification (NCBI taxonomy): domain Eukaryota; kingdom Metazoa; phylum Chordata; class Mammalia; order Primates; family Lepilemuridae; genus Lepilemur; species Lepilemur ruficaudatus. The sequence goes on from CAUYRT010030069.1 coordinate 6,294, forward strand.
TGAGTTTCCAAATTGTCTTTATGATAAGTACGCCTATTTCCCTTACCATAGCTAGATAACCATTTGCCATTACCTTATTTATAAAGTCCCCATCTTTTGCAGTTAGTTCTTAAGATTTGCTTTGGGTTCTCTAAGCGCCCGGAAGGCTGGGTCTGTGATGGAGTGTTAAGTGGTCAGGCTAATGGACATTCATCTTACAGCACCCTGGGACAGTTAAGATGAGTGGGGTTTCTTCTCTCCACATCCATCACTTTGCCAAGTCTCCTCCCTTGCTTTCCTTGGGGACTACACAAAGAGGCTGAATATTCTGGGACCACAAAAAAGGCAGAGCACATCCAGGGTGCTAAGTGCTGGGGACCGACCCTGGGGTTTGGGAGAGGCTGGCAAGAAGGGGAAAGTTATTTCACATCAGAACTCCAAAAGACACAGTTCTACTGACAGTAAACACCTTTTTGCCCCTGGCATACAAGAAGCACATTATTTAATTCTGTTGTTGATTAGAATAAGTACTGAAGTTTTTAAGAACAATCACAAAAAGCACTCAATGGAGGAATGAAGGTTGTTGAGAATAGGAAGGCAAAAAAGGGCAAAGTAGAAGAGGACGGAGAGATTAGTATACCAAAAGCAGCAATATGTTTCCTCCAGTGATGCTATTTGAATACTTGGCTCGTTTCTCACTTTCTGGTCGAATCTAAAGCTCCAAATTTTAGGAAGAAACCTGATCCCTGAAATTGAGAGAGCCTGTGCAATAAAAATTTTCAGAGAACCCAAATAGCCAACCCCACTATAGAGCAATTCTACTCTAAACTAAAACATTTTTTATAGAAGTAATAAAAGGACACAGATGGCATCAGAGATTTTCTTTTAAAAAAGCAATTACAGATGTGTGCAGATTATCGTTTTGCCACAATAGAAGTAATTCGGTCACATTTTTTGAAGAAAAAATATGATAGTACATAATATGGCAGCAAATTTTTAAAGTTTGAAAGTATTTCTCTTCTATGCATTTCAATAATACAGACCAATATCTGGTTACAGTCTTGGTTTTATCAGATAATGAAAAGAGGCACAAGGGAGTCTTAAAAATTGCTACATATTTGGAATTTTTTTCTACTTAATAAAGATAGATCAAAGAAACTCCCAAGTGTGGAGAAAGTAAAGCCTAGAGGTATCCAAATAAGGGACATTTTCATTTCTTAGTAAGACAAAGAATGAACGTCTTTATTTCACAAGCAACAAAATTCACTAAGCTTTTGTTATCTTATAAATTAAAAGAGATTAAGTCATATCAGCATTATAATACTAACTATGGTGAAAAATGTGTACAGACTTTATTCTCCTTTTTAAAAATGTGTTGGTTATACACGCTGCATTCATCTATCTTGAAACAGCACAGTCTATCAGAGAGCGTTGTTACATTCAGCCATGTTTTAACCTTTCCAATGCAAATCGCTTGTGTCTTCCTAGGAGAAAATTGGAAAGAAATACTTCAAGGTTTAGGAAGGGCCACTACTCATGTCTGCAACAGAAAGCTGCTTTCTCATAGCACAGCACACATGAAACTTCTCATTGTGTGCTCACTCGGGAGGGGCGTGCATTATTTAACATTACAGTGGGTTGAAGCCTCTGTCTGAAATAATGAAAAGGCATCAGAAAATAGGTTCATGCTAGGCAGAACTGAATCCAAATACTTAAAAAAAAATTTAAGAATCTGTCTGAACAAATAGTTCTCCTTACATATTGTAGGTTTTTCCAAACCTTCAACAATTTTTCACAAGGAATGATCTAAGCCAAATGTAACATGGTCTAAGCCAAGGAAATGAACTGCTAATTTTCTTAAATGCCTCATACTGAATCTAGATCTGTTCTTGAAAGCTATGACATTGTAACCATCTTTTCTTAAGACAAAAATATCATTTTATATTTTAGTTCAGAAATCCATTTATTAACATTCAATTTTGAGTTTAAAACAAATAGACTTCCTACTTGCTCCCCGATACTTCCAAAATAAGGAATAATGACAGGGTGGGGCACACTTGTAGAAAAAGCTCTGACACAAAAATAATACCTACTGTCTCAGGAAGCAAACCTAACTAAGGTCCCACCCAAGGATTTTTTTTTTCTCTGTGTAATGCTATCATTGAGCTCCACCCAGATTTGACTGTACTTCAATGGCAGAAAAATTGTCAGAAAAAAACCCAGATCGTGTGCTGTATATTTGTTTGCTGGTCCTCAAAGGCACTCAGAATTCAGAGGGTCGAGTCATGCATGCATTATGAATGAATGGGTTTCCAACGGTAACTGGGAGCCAGGAACTCAACCCCAGGGTTCTCTCCTAGAGGACAGGGTGGGGGGAGGGTCGCATTGCACGTTTTCCTCCACCCTAGGGTATCAAGGAAGAAATCCTGCAAATTAAATATCTCCTCCCCATATTTGCGCCCAACAGAGAGACGCAGGGGGAAATTTTCCTCTGTTTAAAACAAGCCAAGATAAACGTTGAAATAAAGACTAGTAAAAATAAAAATCTAGTCAGATCACATTAGAACTTGATAAGAAAATCTTGCATGAGTTTCTCCCCATACTTGTTAATTCAGTGCCTTTGTTTAAGCAAAGATTGGGTCTCTATTTTACAACTACAGAGCATGCAGTATCACCATGAGAGGAAAAGGGAGGAAAAAAAAAAGCCAGAACAGACAGAGCAGGAGAAATCACTTATCCACCTGGCATAATGCTAAGCAATTTGAACATTTGAGACCTACCCATTTCTGAAGACAAACAGACTAATCAACGAGGCAAAGAATGAAATCCTCCCAAGTCTGTCGCTGCAGCTACGCGGCACTCCAAAAGAACAATGCACATTTCTGCTAACATCTCAAGTTTGCAAGCGCCATGCAAAGAGACGGGTTAAAATTCCCTACCATGCAGTGCAGCCATCATCAGAAGCCCAGCATATCTTCTGCTCTAAGTAGTTATGTGCCAGTTCATGAACAGCACAGAGGAAGAGAAAAATGGAGGAAATGAGAGAAGGCTGGAAAGTCGGCAAGGAATGTTTCGGGGTCATTAACAAGTGGAAGACCCCCTTCGGCATTCAAACCAATCAACCTTTATCTTCCAGGACATCTTTTTCTCACTCAGCGTCTGTTGAAAAGACTGCAGCAAACCAAGCAGGGGATTATGGGATAGGGATGCAGCAGCGAGCTACAATGAGATTCGTGGGTGGCTCGCTTTCCCTCTGAGTCAGCAGTCAGCTGTTGCCATGCTCTCGTGCTGGGCCGCTCGGCCCCATCGCCAGAATGGGACTGCAGGATTAGCCCAGCCAGAGGCAACCCCTGCACGTCTCTTGGAGCAACGCAGCAGCCAGGGCAGGTACCCGGAGTGTCGCAAATTAGACAGAGGGGGTTGCTCCTACGCAAATGGGGAACGCAGTGAGGATAGATTCTAGAAAGAAAACCAGGTGTACGGTGCCTCAATATGAAAAGTTCAAATTTAGAGCAGTGTTTGGGGGGAGTATGAGAGCACACACTTACTTCTATTAGTTAGGAAAAAAAAGATGATCTGTTTCCTTAGACGTTTCAAGTAGCTTGAAACACAAATGTAATTTTAAAAATGCAAGAACAGTCTAGTTCCACAAGGCTCTACTATTTTTCCTTTCTTGGTATATACCCAGGACAGGGTCCATAAGATACAGTTCTGCAAAGTCAAATCATGCAAATGACATTTCTCTGCTTTTGTGGTTCTAACCACGCAGAGAAAAATTATATGGTACATTTATTTGATTCAGGGGATGACCAGACCTTGTTCTTTTTCTGATAATGAGGTTTACAGTTAAAGGTTGAGAAACCTGATAAACTTTTACGTATATACAGAACTTGACTTCCTGCCAAGTCATTAAACTTATTTTAAAAGGGTATTAATAACATAAAAATGATGAGGAAGTAGTTATATAAAAGTGATTAGGTCCTCATATTACAAACAATACTTTGGAATAAAAAATTTTGCATATCAGAATGGAGTTTCACAATTGTTCCCTTTTCTACAGCAATGGAGGCAGGGAACAGTATTGCATCCTATTCCTTGGTTACTGACTAGTTTTAAAGTGATCACTAATAATTTCTATTTAAAAGACCGGGCATCTGCATATTTGATTACATTAATATTTATTACATTCTTTTCAAGCAGTCAAGCATTGCCTTGAGCCCTTGAAGAGGCCTCAGCTCTGCAAAGCAGTGGTGATTACCTTCGTTAGGGGGAGGGGAGTCAGGATCCAGTGAAACTGACAGACCCTGGAAATGCAGACATGCCAAATTTGGCATGCCATTTTTGGTGATACACAGTTCTCAAAAGCTTAGGTTAACACCCTGCTTTAGAAGTTTTGTGGTTCTTTTTTTTTTTTTTTTTAACAGTTTCATTGAGTTATAATTCACATACCATACAATTCACCCATTTAAAGTGTACAATTTAATGGATTTTACTATATTCACAGATGTGGGCAACTATTACCACAGTCAATTTTAGTCACCTCACCAAGTCACCTCACAGTCATTTTCATCACCTCACAAAGAAACCCTGTACCCGTTAGCTATCACTTTCTACCTCCTCCCTTACCCCTCAGTCCTAAGCAATCACTAAACTACTTTTTGTCCCTGTAAATTTTCCTATTCTGGACTGTCGCATGAATGGAATCATGATTATATAATATAGGGTCTTACGCATCTGGTTCTTTTCACTTAGCATAATGTTTTCGAAGTTCATCCATGTCGTAGCATGTATCAGTATTTCCTTTGTAGGGCTGAACAATATTCCATTGTATCGATATAGCACATTTTGTTTACCCATTCATCAGTTGACGGGACATTTGAGTTGTTTCCACTCTTTGGCTATTATGAGCAATGCTGCCATAAATTTTTGTGTGTAAGGTTTTGTGTGGACATATGGTTTGCTTTAGAAGTCTACAGTTTAATTAGGACCAACTCCTAAAACTACATACAGGCTACCCCGACTTAAGTTTTATGATGTCCTCTTCCTAAGACAGGCCATCACTAAGGTGTGTGACCTGCTATGACAGGAGTCCTGTCTTCTTCTCATTCTGCTACTGAGCCCATCCCAAAGCCAAACTCATTAAATGCTGACTCCTTCCCCAGTAACCCTTTCTCCTGACCTCTCTCTTTCTCTTCCTCCACTCAGCCCAGACTCAACTGAACCGGATCTCTGTTCTCAGAAGGTGGTGGAGAAGTGGGAAGAATCCTTGGTCTTGTTGCTTTGTTTGTAGTTGGAGAAGGTTCACATACTCCTTCAGTCTTTCCAGTGAACACACTTGTTGAATGTCTAGTGTGGTTTAGGCACTGAGTAGGCATTGAGGACACAGAGAAGAATTTAATGATTTCTGAGCCCTTAGGAAGGTCACGGTCTAGTGTGGGAGATGAATTAATAAGCAAGCAATTGCAATGTGGAGTGGTAAGTGCTTGCTGGCAAGAGGAGGAGGATGCTCTAAGCTCCCATAGGAAGGATATCCCTGGGCAGAGAGAAGCAGGGAGCATTTTAGGCAAAGGCAAGAGATGGCTCACAGGAATTGAGAGAGTAGCTAAGTATGGCTAAAAACTAGGTTAAAAGGGGTGATTTTTGTTTCTGATCTTTTACCCGGAGTTGGGAATACCTCTTCCATGGAAATATCATTATGCAGGATAGTTGGGTTCCAATACCCTTATCACCATGGCTTAATTACTGTGTGGGTTAACTGGGTTTTGAGGGCTCAGCTGCAAATCTAACAAACATACATAATATTGCTTATTATAGAAAAATGCAGCCTCATTTTTACAATATGTCTTGGCAAATGAACACAACTATTTATAAGTTGGGGCTTGGGTTACCACAGGATGTTTTAGCAGGCCACAGCACCTTCACCTTGGCACTCCCTGGCAACAGTTAGGGGGTGGTAGTGGCTGTTGGTAAGTTTCTTTCTGAGTTGGAGTTTACCTGTATTGAGGCCTCAAGCAGCCAGATATGGGGCCTCAAGAGCAGAGAAGAGCCCTAGATCCTTGGGATTAAGATCGCTGCACACCTCACTGATTTTCTGGAGCCATCTTGTCTCTCCCCACTGGTTCCTTTGGTGGGATGGATATTAGGGGTAACTGTCATCAGCCAGTTTGACTGCGATGTACAATGGGGAAGCACACAGCGCTTAGTGCATATACAGAAGAACAGGACACACGCTACTGAATTGGGTTTGGCAGGATCACGGGAGATAGTGATCCAAAATTTATTGACCCTGTTTTATATGCCAGGCTCAATCCAAAGCACTTTGTATGCAGTCAACCTATCCCTGATCAAGGAAATTTATCCTAGAAAGCAAACTCTTTAGGATGGTATATAAGGCCATTTATGACCTGGCCTCTGTCTTCCTCATTTTTCTCCACCTTCTGTCCTCCCTGGTCATACTCTAGTTCCTAAGACATTCCACCATGTATTTTTTTAGCAGTGACTCTCAACCAAGGAATGGTACCACCCCCCCAGGGGGTGGTGGGATATGCATTTGGAAATGTGAAGGGGCATTTTGGCTGTCATACTTAGTGTGTGTGTGTGGGGGTGGGGGGGTGCTACTGACATTTAGTGTCTGGAGATGGGTATGCCAAACATCCTCCCATGCATGGGAGAGTCCTATACATTTGTCCCCCCAGCAAGTCAGGAATACCCCCTTTGAGAAACATTAATCTCGAGGCTCACACACCACTTGTTCTCTCAGGAACACTCTTATCCTCTCCTGCCTCCTTCCCTGGTTAACTCTTTTAACTCCTTTGGAACTCCACAAAGCCACTACCCACTTTGGAAAGGATTCTCTGACTTCTCTCACCCCCAGTCTGGATTGAGTGCCACTCCTGTGTGTTCCATAGCCATTTTTGCTGAAAACTGTTGAAGGTTCCATCTTTTACCTCTAACTCTCCAGCCCCTAGTGCAGTGCCTGCCACACAGTAGGTGCCCAATAAATAGATAGAGAATGACAAAAGTCCTACAAATGAGTAATAGAATATGACATAAAGGTAAAAGTTCATCTCAGAATTCAAAAACAGTTGGGTCAGAGACCACTAGGGAGAGGCAGTTCTTCATATCTGACTGGTGGTTTATAATCTAGAAAGTACCTTCATAACATATTTTACCTTTGGTGCTCACCCAGAGACAGGTAGAGCAGGTATTATTATTTAAGTGGAAATTGAGGTTTAGAAAAGTAAAGAGACCAGCCCAGGGCATAACGTAGTAGAGGCGAACTAGCATTCACCTCTTGTGGCTGGCACAGTTCCTCTTTCAATGGCGACAATGCCCCTTCAGGATGTGCAAGAGCAGGAACAGTAATCAGGCACTTCCAGAGTGGAACAGAGCCAGCTGATTAAAGAGGTGATGTGTTTCAGTGAGAGATAAATATAACCAACTAGCAGGAGGCAACGTGAAATCAGCAGCTTATAAACTCTGCCTAATGCAATCATTATTTCATTTTTCTTATCTCTGACTTCAAAAAGCTTTATGGGGAGGGGAGGTAGGTGGGGGCAGGAAGAGATCGGTCAACAGGTACAAAGTTACAGTGCAATAGAAGGAATAAGTTCTGGTATTCTACTGCAAGGTAGGGTGGCGATGGTTAACAATTTGTATATTTCAAAAATAGCTAGAAGAGAGAATTTGCATTGTTCTCACAACAAAGAAATGATAAACGTATGAGGTGATGGATATGCTAAATACCTGATTTTGATTATTATACAACATATACATATACCAAAACATCACACTGTACCCCATAATAATGTATAACTATGTGTCATTAAAAAAATTTTTTTAAAAGACATAAAGAAAACAAACAAAGCTTTACAAAAATTATTGCCCAATGATCTTACAAAAGAAGATGCCGAGGAACAATTACTTCCTTTAGCTTGGGACTCAGCAATTGGAGAAGAGAGATGATGGGTTTCACAGGTCAGCACTCCAGGTGCAGCCCTTGAAAACCAGGCTCTTTCCAGCCAGCCCAGACTCTATGGAGTCAGTTTGGTTGGGTCGTTTGGATCAGACCGTAAGAGGCTCCTTCCTCTCTATTGGCAGTGGCCCTGGTGAGGTCCCCCCATCTTCAGGGGTCGAGGTCATTCTTTAGAGGCTGTGGGGATGTCCAAGGACAAACACGACTGTCTTAAAGATAATGGTGGATGAAGCAGAGAGGACCTTCTCTTTCAGTGTCCTCAGGAAGAGAGAAAGTCTGGGTTGGCCTTAACCTACTGGGGTCATGTGAGTAGAAGTGGATTAACTGGGGTACTAGCTGACCCAGTTCCCACCCAAGAACTCACACCAGAATTGGCTCGGCCTTCAGATTAGCATTTAATGTTATACATTTCACAAATGATTATGTGTCAGGTGGTTTACTAGGTACTGGTGATATAAAATAAATGATGTGAATAGAAACTCACAAAATCACTCCTGCAGACAGGGTTCCCCGCCTCCGACCCACAGTCATGTTGACTGGGGTTCAGGCTCAGGATAGCTCTTCTCAGCCAGGCAGGATTTCAGTAAAGGTGACCCAGATGAAGCAGCCATGACTGCCTGGCCAGTTCCTCAGTCTCCCTCTAGGTTACCTGATTTCCCACAGGGTGCTGCCCAACGCTGAAGACATATCCAGGTGGGGTTTGACCAGCACACAGTAGAAAGCACCATCACTTTTCTTGCTTCAGGCCCTATCCTTTTATTAATTAGTTACCTCTGCATTCATCGCTGTTTTCTTGGCTTGTTTCTCATGTTGAATCATATTGAACATAAAACAAAAATTTGTATCTAGTAACCTTACCCAAGAAGGAATTTTGGGTGGTCTGATATAATTTATTCCTATGTAACTCATAATGCTTTCTTTTCTAGCTGCTTACAAGACATCCCATTAATAATCCTTCTCTAGTAAGATGCTTGATATGGAGTTCCAAAGTCTATAATTGGTAGGTTTCATTTTTGTAAATGAAAATTATATTTCCCTGTCTCAGTCTTTAGGAAATTCTCCCTTTCCCTAAATTAGGGTCCATGATTTTGTCATCTTAGCTATGTATTCTCTCTGGACCTGGAATGTGATTTGTTGAAGACAGGAGATTTAAATTTATTTAGAGCAACTGCGTTTTCTCTTACATTATTTTTACCTATTATATTTGCTTCTGAGGGCTCCATACCAAAGTACCACAAACTGGCATGGCTTAAGACAACAGAAATTTATTCTCTCATAGTTCTGGGGACTAGAAGTCCCAAATCAAGGTGCTGACAGGGTCAGGCCTCCTCTGAAGCCTCTAGGAAATCCTTTCTTGCCACTCCCAGCTCCTGGTAGCCCCTGTATTCTTTGGCTTGCAGGTGCATCACTCCAATCTCTCTCCGTTGTCCCATGCCATCTTCTCCCTGTGTGTCTCTGTGTCTTCACATGGCCTTCTCCTCCCTGCGTCTCTGCTCTCTTCTTTTTTTTTTTTTTTTTTTTTGAGACAGAGTCTCACTCTGTTGCCTGGGCTAGAGTGAGTGCCGTGGCATCAGCTTTGGCTCACAGCAACCTCAAACTCCTGGGCTCAAGCAATCCTTCTGCCTCAGCCTCCCGAGTAGCTGAGACTACAGGCATGTGCCACCATGTCCGGCTCATTTTTTCTATATATATCTTTAGTTGGCCAATTAATTTCTTTCTTTCTATTTATAGTAGAGACGGGGTCTCACTCTTGCTCAGGCTGCTTTC